>JBBBDQ010000488.1:8192500-8407500 GCA_037127315.1 Ascarosepion bandense
AGAGGATGAAATTCGTTGCGCGTAACCGAATTCCACTTTGTCATAAATTTTTTTACAGTGTATGTATTCAAGCATATTTTATTAATAATATAGATATATTGTGTCTATTTATTTTTCTATTGATCATTCCCATGTGTCGAATAAGTATCTTGATGTTTAGAACAAATTCATCAGGGGTTAAAAAACAGAATCTGCTGCGCCTTCCTTAATAAGTTTCATAAACATCAAGAAGCTAATTAGCCAATAGGAAAGGATCAGTATAAAAATAAGTAGACACAATATATTTTATTCAAAGAAACGCTTTAAATATTTATTTAATGCTATAATAAAATAATATCTATGAATACATTATGATTATATATATATATATATATATATTTAATCTTGCATTATGAATAATATATAGAGAGAGATTGAACATTCCTTCATGAATAATATATATATATATATATATATATATATATATATATAGATATAACCTTGTATTATTAATATATATTTCCTCATACATTGCAAATAAATGTCTATTCATATATATGTATGATTCATTTTACATTATGAATATATATATATAATATATATACATATATTTCTTCATGTATTATTCATAGATCATATATGAAAAAGTTGTGTCTCTCTATACACGCACACACACACACACACACACACACACACACACACACACACATATATATATATATATATATATATATATATATATATATATATATATACCCACGCATGTTTGCTGATGCACATATACATACATGCACCTACATGTATGTATACGTGCGATCTTCACTAATATTTGTTTATTTATTTACTAATAACTGATAACATTCTCTGATTTTGCGTCCATATGTTTTGTTTCGTATTGCTGTATATGTGAACGTGTATGCTCTTATTCTTATTTTTACCTGTGTATATTTATGTGCGTGTATGTTTACAAGGTCTTCTGTTATAACCAAAACATTGAGAATCTGTATCCATATATTGAGAATGTTTTGTTTAAAAAATATAATTGTTTGAACCTGAAACAGAATTTAATTTCTGGTCATAATTTAATCATCATGGCTGTCAAAAAATAATTATATATAAGCGAACAAATCCAAGACAAAAAGACTTTTTTGAAAAACTAAGAAATATCAATAACTGATACCCTGTTACCTAACCCCCTTTTCCCGTCTCCATCTATTACAAAAATCTGAAAAAAAAAAACACACCAAACACATGCCTTGTACGATATAAATCAGATGGACCAAAAAAAAAATTGTCATGTTTTTTTCTTTTTTTTTCTTTTTTTTTTTTTTTTTTGAAAAACCTGCGATGAAATAAAAAATATCTCCTTGTATTTTGGGAAAAAATTTCACTTCTTCTCCGAGTAAGTACATCTCTCTAAACTTTTTTTCATAAGATTTGTTTTTTAATTCTTTTTCTCCCGACAGGAAGTTTATTCGCTGTAAAATGGCAAAATTATCTGGCGTCATCTGTTCATGAAATGTCTGTAAAATTCATTTTAAAAAACCTATAGAAATAGACATTTTGGCACAGGTAGAATTATTCTCATCTATGAAACCTTGTTTAAGGCCTACCTGTTTGAATGTAGATCAGTATCTCTACTCGTTATACATTGACAAAAATGAAATCAAGCTGAAAGTTTTATTCTTTGAGTAAACAGATGAAGCCTTTCTCTTTTATGAAACAATAATTTGGACATTAATAAAATCACGAGAGAAAGGATTCAAATATTGACAGCTGCATTAAAATGTCACCAGAAAACAATATATGACCAAAAAGTATTATATGGAAAGAATCTGGAGCGACATTGTTTAGCGAGTCTGATTGCGGAATTAGGGAGAGGATTTCAAATTCCTGGGGGGTTCTATGCATTCACGTACGTGCTAATATTCGTGGGAATGGTCTTATTCTCCAAGCTATGGATAAATAGCAGGGCAAACTAGATCCTAAAGATTTAGGTCGTAACCTGTCCAGGATAAGGTAAAAATCTTTGAATTCAAAACCAGCCTGGAGTGTGTTGAGCTCCATCAAACTATCTCGTCAAAGAAATAATATGCTACTGAGGCTGCAGTATATGTGCTGCTCCTTCGACCCTAAAGATTTTACGGTTGTAGTGATCGTGATAGGAACCTACAAAAGATTACGGACACAACTCTTGAAATGTAAGCGAGTGTCAGAAGTCCGAGAACTTAACAAGTCGTTGTGTTTCTTAACCATTTTGTAAATTTCAATGTGCGTTTGTAGAATAGCTAGGCTCATTTTAAATTTTAATTCGACAAAGTTTGTCATGAAATTGGAGAACATGAACTTTAATTTAGCATTCCCAAAGATTAGCACTACAGTTTTCTATTAAATATGTCTTTATTTAGGCAGGCAAATAATGACTGGATTAAATCCTTTGAGGAAGACTAAAGTAAATGATAATCCACTCCTGACTGAAGATTAAGAAATTTAGCATCCAATTTAAAAAAAAAACTTCAAAGAAAAAATACTTGGTGCAGTGATAGAAGATGTGTGCTTTTTGTTTCTAGTTCGATTTTTTAAATGAAGCTTTTTAAAAACATAATAATCTTCTGTTCACTTGGTTTCAGCTGGCTACCTTTCAACGCGCTATATTGCAGACGCCTATCAATGACCCCATTAAATGTCGCTGTCCTACGTACAAAGATATAAAACGTGCACAGCTGTGCTAACATATATCACCAGCAGACCAAATATGATCTGCCTGTAGATTAGGAGAGTAATCAAAAGGCGATCCCATACTGCGCATAACGCTGCATCAATGCATGTAGACTAGTATTTGATCTGAAATATTGACGGTATAATGTTCAATATATGAGAATAATATCCAGCTATGACTACAAAACTGATATTTAAAGAGATTATATTTAGAATCAAATGTTATTTTATTGAAAATAAATGATTTTTTAACAGAGTCTACGGATTCATACTAGAGGATGCTTCACCATATTTTCCTTTTAATCTTTACTAAGAGCTGTATATTTGTCTATATTTCTGAGATAAGGTAGTATTTACAGTATTTACATTATTCGGACTATTGGCCTAGTAGATATAGACGTTGGTTAGTTCCTGTGACTTGACCCAAAGAGTTGTGAGTTCAATACCAGGCTACAGCACTAGTGAACAAGTAACTTACAGGGTTAGCGTGAGATAACCCATGAATACTAGAAGAGGCTCTAGTCAAGGAATTGAGTTCATATACCCCAGTGATTGTAATAAAGGGTTCGGTTCGAAATTCCTAGCACCTGAAGAAGGCCGAAGCGTACAACGGCCAAAACGTCATACAAATGGCGACAAAGATGAGGTCAATAGTCCGAATAATGTAAATACTGAAAAAACTGTGTGCACAAAATTCCATGCAGCTGTGATAAAGTGTATGAAGATTAAACTTTTCGCCTTAAAAGAAGAACTTGAAAAAAGCAAATCGCTGAATTCTATGAAGACATTTTCCTGCACAGTAGACCACACGTGTAGAGTAATTGGGGTTACAGACATAATAGCAATAATAAAATTGAAAATATCAACACGGATACAGTAATCAGATAACCGTATCCGCAGACCAAACATAAGCAGTAATAGTTTGCTGAGGGCTTTAATAAGAGAAGAACAGGCGATGAACTTGGGGTTTCATAGGCCTGACACAAGAGATAGAGAGCCGGCAGATATCAATGGAATCCTCAAAAGACATAGCCACCATAGACATGATTTGAATGTTGGTTGTTAGTCTGAAAATTTCATATGATCCTTTTCTTCATTTTTTGTCACGTTCCAGAAATTCCTCATAATGAAATAGTATTTGATAGGTGATAAAAGGTTGTTTTTTTTAACTAAAAAAGGGATTTTTTTCTTTAAATTTTGATTTTTTGAACCGATTTTGGGGAGTGGATTAAGTGGAGAACCTTTTAGCATCTCCACGTTTCAATATATTTGTAATACATAGTTTAATTAATAATAATTTTTAAAAAATATAGTCCTTTACTAAATAACTTTTTCCGTTAGAATTAACTTGAAAGAATATATTGAATCCATTGCTAGGTTTGCTGCCAGGAAATCTGGCTCACTGTATCATGCTAGACAAATTTCCCCGACAGAATGTATATTACATATTTATAAGTTTACAATTTTTTATTGCTTTGAATATTGCTGCTACATAGGGTCTGATGCTTTTGCTATATGTTTAAAGATTTTTGATAATCCAAAAAGAATCTGCAATTTTAGTAGAACTGATACATCATCTCGATTTCTCTCTCTTTCCTATAATAACGTAGTTTCCCTGTAACTTATTTTTGTAAATTCTTCCATGGTAATTGTTGTAATGAATTTTTCTCTGTGGTACATATGGGAATTATTTAAGAATACATAAAGTCTTTGAGGTATTAAGGAGGCTGTAGTAAGAATGGTAAGTAAGAATTTGTTGTTATGGTGTAAGAAATACTGTTGTGATTTTTGACCAATAATCGTGGTTAGCTAATTTTTAAGATTGAAACATTCTTCCACTATCCCAAACTTTTTGTCTTCTGCCACATTTTTGTTTTATTAAAAATTAGTATTACGTACCTCTGTGATAGCTATAGTTTATGAATTTAAATGTAATACTTGATAAGAGGCAAGGTTACATCATTTTACAATTGAAGTGGCTAGACTTACCTGTAAGTTCTATGCGAAAAACTTCTATCAAATTTCTCGCTTTTGGAAATCTCCAGCATTTGGCTTCCCAGTCATCATTGAGCACCAAAAATTGAAATACAGAATTAATCATTATGTTCTGTATTGTAAGTTGTTGTTCTTTCATTGTTTTTCTCCATAATAATGCTTTATTCTTATGTTCTCTAATACTCAGTAAGACCTTGCGTGTTAATTGATTTATTTCCTAGCTAAGAGTTGTTTTGATCAAAAAATATATAGCAATATGATTATAATAATTAGTTCACAATATCCTTGATTAGAGAGGAAATTATTAAAATATATTGCAATATGATGATAATAATTAGTTAATAATGACCTTGCTTAGAGGTGAAATTAAAATATATAGCAAAACAATTATAATAATTAGTTCACAATGACCTTGCTTAGAGGTGAAATTATTAAAATTTATTGCAATACGATGATAATAATTAGTTAAAAGTGACCTTGCTTAGAGGTGAAATTATTAAAATATATTGCAATATGATGATAATAATTACTTCATAATGACCTTGCTTAGAGGTGAAATTAAAATATATAGCAATACGATTAAAATAATTAGTTCACAATGACATTGCTTAGAGGTGAAATTATTAAAATATATTGAAATATGATGATAATAATTAGTTCACAATGACCTTGCTTAGAGGGGAAATTATTAAAATATATTGCAATATGATGATAATAATTACTTCATAATGACCTTGCTTACAGGTGAAATTAAAATATATAGCAATACGATTAAAATGATTAGTTCACAATGACCTTGCTTAGAGGTGAAATTATTAAAATATATTGAAATATGTTGATAATAATTAGTTCACAATGACCTTGCTTAGAGGTGAAATTATTAAAATATATGGTAATATGATGATAATAATTACTTCATGATGACATTGCTTAGAGGTGAAATTAAAATATATAGCAATACGATCATAATAATTAGTTCACAATGACCTTGCTTAGAGGTGAAATTATTAAAATATATTGCAATACGATGATAACAATTAGTTCACAATGACCTTGCTTAGAGATGAAATTATTAAAATATATTGCAATATGATGATAATAATTAGTTCACAATGACCTTGTTTAAAGATGAAATAATTAAAATATATTGCAATATGATGATAATAATTAGTTCACAATGACCTTGTTTAAAGATGAAATTATTAAAATATATTGCAATATGATGATAATAATTGGTTCACAATGACCTTGCTTAGAGATGAAATTATTAAAATATATTGCAATACGATGATAATAATTAGTTCACAATGACCTTGCTTAGAGATGAAATTATTAAAATATATTGCAATATGATGATAATAATTAGTTCACAATGACCTTGTTTAAAGATGAAATTATTAAAATATATTGCAATATGATGATAATAATTAGTTCAAAATGACCTTGCTTGGAGATGAAATTATTAAAATATATTGCAATACGATGATAATAATTAGTTCACAATGACCTTGCTTAGAGGTGAAATTATTAAAATATATTGCAATACGATGATAATAATTAGTTCACAATGACCTTGTTTAAAGATGAAATTATTAAAATATATTGCAATATGATGATAATAATTAGTTCACAATGACCTTGCTTTGAGGTGAAATTATTAAAATATATTGCAATATGATGATACTAATTAGTTCATAAGGACCCTGCTTAGAGGTGAAATTAAAATATATAGCAAAACGATTATAATAATTAGTTCACAATGACCTTGCTTAGAAGTGAAATTATTAAAATATATTGCAATATGATGATAATAATTAGTTCATAATGACCTTGCTTAGAGGTGAAATTAAAATATATATCAATACGATTATAATAATTAGTTCACAATGATCTTGCTTAGAGATGCAATTATTAAAATATATGTCAATATGATGGTAATAATTAGTCCACAATGACCTTGCTTCGAGGTGAAATTATTAAAATATATTGCAATATGATGATAATAATTAGTTCATAATGACCTTGCTTAGAGGTGAAATTAAAATATATAGCAATACGATTATAAGAATTAGTTCATAATGACCTTGCTTCGAGGTGAAATTATTAAAATATATTGCAATACGCTGATAATAAATAGTTCTTAATGACCTTGCTTAGAGGTGAAATTATTAAAATATAATGTAATATGATGATAATAATTAGTTCACAATGACCTTGCTTAGAGGTGAAATTATTCAAATATATTGCAATAGGATGATAATTATTAGTTCATTATGTCCTTGCTTAAATGTGAAATTAAAATATATAGCAATACGATTATAATAATTGGTTCACAATATCCTTGCTTAGAGGTGAAAATATTAAAATATATTGCAATATGATGATAATTAGTCCACAATGACCTTGCTTAGACGTGAAATTATTAAAATGTATTGCAATATGATGATAATAATTAGTTCACAATGACCTTGCTTAGAGGTGAAATTATTAAAATATATTGGAATACGATGATAATAATTAGTTCACAATGACCTTCCTTAGAGGTGAAATTATTAAAATATATTGCAATATGATGATAATAATTAGTTCCTAATTACCTTGCTTAGAGGAGAAATTAAAATATATAGCAATACGATTAGTTCACAATGACCATGCTGAGAGGTGAAATTAAAATATATAGCAATACGATTATAAGAATTAGTTCATAATGTCCTTGCTTCGAGGTGAAATTATTAAAATATATTGCAATACGCTGATAATAATTAGTTCACAATGACCTTGCTTAGAGGTGAAATTATTAAAATATTTTGCAATATGATGATAATAATTAGTTCACAGTGACCTTGCTTGGAGGTGAAATTATTAAAATATATCACAATATAATGATAATAATTACTTCATAATGACCTTGCTCAGAGGTTAAATTAAAATATATAGCAATACGATTAAAATAATTAGTTCACAATGACTTTGCTTAGAGGTGAAATTAAAATGTATAGCAATACGATTATAAGAATTAGTCCACAATGACCTTTCTTAGAGGTGAAATTATTAATATATATTTCAATACGATGATAATAATTAGTTCACAATGACCTTGCTTAGAGATGAAATTATTAAAATATATTGCAATATGATGATAATAATTAGTTCACAATGACCTTGCTTAGAGATAAAATTATTAAAATATATTTCAATATGATGATAATAATTAGTTCAGAATGACCTTGCTTCGAGGTGAAATTATTAAAATATATTGCAATATGATGATCATAATTAGTTCATAATGACCTTGCTTAGAGGTGAAATTAAAATATATAGCAATACGATGATAATAATTAGTTCACAATGACCTTGCTTACAGGTGAAATTATTAAAATATATTGCAATATGATGATAATAATTAGTTAATAATGACCTTGCTTAGAGGTGAAATTAAAATATATACCAATACGATTATAATAATTAGTTCACAATGACCTTGCTTAGAGGTGAAATTATTAAAATATATTGCAATATGATGATAATAATTACTTCATAATGACTTTGCTTAGAGGTGAAATTAAAATATATAGCAATACGATTATAATAATCATTTAACAATGATATTGCTTAGATGTGAAATTATTAAAATATATTGCAATATGATGATAATAATTAGTTCATAATGACCTTGCTTAGAGGTGAAATTAAAATATATAGCAATACGATTTATAATAATTAGTTCACAATGACCTTGCTTAGAGGTGAAATTATTAAAATATATTGCAATATGATGATAATAATTAGTTCCCAGTGACCTTGCTTAGAGGTGAAATTATTAAAATATATAGCAATACGATTATAATAATAAGTTAACAATGACCTTGCTTAGGGGTGAAATTATTAAAATATATTGCAATATGATGATAATAATTAGTTCACAATGACCTTGATTAGAGGTGAAATTATTAAAATATATTGCAATATGTTGATAATAATTAGTTCATAATGACCTTGCTTAGAGGTGAATTTAAAATATATAGCAATACGATTATAATAATTATTTCCCAATGACCTTGCTTAGATGTGAATTTATTAAAATATATTTCAATATGATGATAATAATTAGTTCACAATGACCTTGCTTAGAGGTGAAATTATTCAAATTTATTGCAATACGATGATAATAATTAGTTAAAAATCTCCTTGCCTAGAGGTGAAATTATTAAAATATATTGCAATATGATGAGAATAATTACTTCACAATGACCTTGCTTAGAGGTGAAATTAAAATATATAGCAATACGATTATAATAATTATTTCACAATGACCTTGCATAGAGGTGAAATTATTAAAATATATTGCAATATGATGATAATAATTAGTTCATAATGACCTTGCTGAGAGGTGAAATTAAAATATATAGCAATACGATTATAATAATCATTTAACAATGATATTGCTTAGATGGGAAATTATTAAAATATATTGCAATATGATGATAATAATTAGTTCACAATGACCTTGATTCGAGGTGAAATTAAAATATATAGCAATACGATTATAATAATCATTTAACGATGATATTGCTTAGATGTGAAATTATTAAAATATATTACAATATGATGATAATAATTAGTTCATAATGACCTTGCTTAGAGGTGAAATTAAAATATATAGCAATACGATTATAATAATTAGTTCATAATGACCTTGCTTAGATGTGAAATTAAAATATATAGCAATACGATTATAATAATAAGTTAACAATGACCTTGCTTAGGGGTGAAATTATTAAAATATATTGCAATATGATGATAATAATTAGTTCACAATGACCTTGATTAGAGGTGAAATTATTAAAATATATTGCAATATGATGATAATAATTAGTTCATAATGACCTTGCTTAGAGGTGAAATTAAAATATATAGCAATACGATTATAATAATTAGTTCATAATGACCTTGCTTAGATGTGAAATTAAAATATATAGCAATACGATTATAATAATAAGTTAACAATGACCTTGTTAGGGGTGAAATTATTAAAATATATTGCAATATGATGATAATAATTAGTTCACAATGACCTTGATTAGAGGTGAATTTATTAAAATATATTGCAATATGATGATAATAATTAGTTCATAATGACCTTGCTTAGATGTGAAATTAAAATATATAGCAATACGATTATAATAATTAGTTCATAATGACCTTGCTTAGATGTGAAATTAAAATATATAGCAATACGATTATAATAATAAGTTAACGATGACCTTGCTTAGGGGTGAAATTATTAAAATATATTGCAATATGATGATAATAATTAGTTCACAATGACCTTGATTAGAGGTGAAATTATTAAAATATATTGCAATATGATGATAATAATTAGTTCATAATGACCTTGCTTAGAGGTGAAATTAAAATATATAGCAATACGATTATAATAATTAGTTCACAATGACCTTGCTTAGAGGTGAATTATTATAATACATAGTTCTCTGTGAGAACTTCGAGTTTAAATGCCTAAAAAATAACAATATGATTATAATAATTAATTCCTAATAACAATGCATGGAGGAGAAATAATTAAAATGTATAGCAATATTAATCTAATCATTAGTTTAAAATGACCTTGCTTGGAGCTGAAGTGATTGAAAATATAGCAATATGATTATAATAATTTGCTCTCACTGTCCTTGCTTTTAGGTTATATGATTAAAATGTATAAGAATATGATTATAATAATTAGTTCACATTGACCTTGCTGAGAGGTGAAATTATTAAAATATATAATATGACTATAATAATTAGTTTTCAATGACCTTGCTTAGAGGTGAAATGCTTAAAAATTATAACAATATGATTATTATAATTAGTTCCCAATGACAATGCAAGGAGGTGAAATCATTAGAATGTATAGCAATATTAATATAATAATTAGTTCACAATGACCTTGCTTGGAGTTGAAATGATTAAAATATTCTGTTTAAAAAAATGAAATAACTGATATTTTTTTTCAATCAGTTGCCAATGATATAATTGTCCATTTATATCTTCTGAAATCTTCACTAACAGAAAATATATTGGACGTTAATACAATCATCAAGTGCATATCACTTTCATGCTACTGTATACCTCAATCAATAAGATATTGTCTGCTTCTGTCTGTCTGTCTGTCTCACTCTTTCTCTAGCTCCGTATTAATTTCGCCTGCTCTATCTCCCTATTTTATATACTGTTTCGCTTTTATCTTCTCTGGATCACTGTTTTAAGCGGTAATTCCTGAGTAGGAACCCCAACACTGCACACACGCTAAATCTACGCTAACAGTTTCTTTTTTCGCACGTCACGCTTGAGGACTGCCTTTCTGATCTATGTTTTACAGCCAACTTCAATCTGCAAAAATTTAAATGCAATGTCAATCGCGATCTACGGTTTATCTGATTACTCTTTCTCTCTCATCATTAATGTTTCTCTTCCTAATTTTTCCGCACCCTGTAATCTTAATGGGTTTACTGCTTTTAATAGGGTAAAAACGATTTTAAAAAATCAACAATAAACAATTTTCTTCAGTTTTTTTTTTTTTTACTCCATTTATTACGTAGGTGGCATTGTAATAATCAAGGATTCTCGGTAGAAGAGCGATTGAAAAGGAGAGAGACTACATCTAAACATTTCAGCTAGCTACTTATCACCTAGGGTGTGTGTTGTTGTGCAGTGGAGATCGGCTCGGAACGAGAAATCGGGTAGCCGAGTTCGAATTCCAGTTGAATTCCTTGCATTCACTTACGCAGAAAATGCCCTTGGGAAAGGTATGAATTTTTCTGTTCCCTACATAAGGGTTAAATACCAAGGCAGATTGAGTTCTATAGCCTTGGCTGGCAACCATTCTACCCCAGAAAGTAATGGCAACCTACAACAAGATAATCTTCTGCACAGTCAGGCATGTCTCATTCAAGACATGATCGCCCAAGCGTGTATCACTTATGGCACTTAAATGACTGACCTATTACCTCCACACTGAGGCTAGTACTTCTCGGCATGCAAAGAAGTCTGGTAGAGGAAGGCATCCTCCCATTTCTACTGCTAAAATAGTACTAAATATTACCGCCTTTTCTTCAGCCTTATATCAAAACAATCGATCATGATTCAACGCCAGTGAGTTTTAAACCATTCCGTCTCAGTTTAGCTAGTTTTTTAGTAGTGCAGTTGGATTTTTTCGAACCTACGCATTCTGTATTAATATAACGAGTTAAGGGCAATTCATTGAACAACTCGCAGTGGAATAATGGAGATAAGATCGTTCCATCTCATTATTTTTTTTTTTTTTTTGTCAGTCAATTGCAAAATGCTATTTAACGAACGCTGTTGTCGAAATGATAATTTCAAGCCGATCTGTCAATGTTCATTAGATATTGGTGAAAACACAAACTATAATCACGCAGAAACGAAGTCATCATTTTGAGTACCATTGTTTTCTGGACGTAGGTTATCATGACTCTCCACAGATTCCTTGTGCATTGTAATATATCCTTGTGTAAGGGTATTAAAAGAATTCCCCGTTGCATTTTTCCGCGATTTTGAATCCAGAGTTTTTGTTCTCTTTCTCTAGCTTCTACCCAAAGCTAAAGATCCCAAATCACACGACTACTCAACCAACAGATTGGAAATAAAGAGGCAGTTCCATGCCATTCCCAGGAAAGTGAATGCAATAGAATAGGCTAAAAATCGGTTCGCTCATTTCACTGTCGGCGCGGATACATGTTACAGAATTCGCATATCCTATATTCATCCTTTCTTTTACTTGTACTTGTAGTAGCATTCAATCTGAGTGGGTTAGGCCGACTTATTCTCTGGCCCTGAACATGACATTTCATGCCCGGCGATTTTGCGTGAATTCACTTGAAATGACGACTCAATCGAGATTCCATAACAGGGGAACGACAACCCCGGATCCGTAGAGCTTCACTAAATCCTCTTTGAATGTGATGGTTCATGTATTCAATTACCAACCGGCGCTTTTGCGTCAGGCGTAGAGGTAGGATGGAGGACATAACGGATTAGCTCATCCGTTGGCCACCGTGCAGCGTCTCTAAACCAAAGTAGACGCCAGTACAACAGGATGGATGGTAGAGACCTGAAACGGAGATGACAGCAGAGGATGTCGGCTAGAATGCAATCGACACAGTGGTACCGGAGAATGCAGCGGAAGCAATAACTGTCGAAGACCTCCGGTCAGCTACTCATATAGGCCACGTTTCGCAGCCATAGAGAAGAACCGTCCGGACGGCAGCGTATTAGATGCGGCCTTTTGTTGACATTGATATCATGATATTCATCATAAACGATGTCATAAACTTTATATTATACTTTCCTAAGTATTATGTAGTCGCAAGAACATTTTCTGAAACAAGTACGAAATTTATATCTTTTATAGAAACACATTTGGCTTAACATGAACTATACGAGATTTTATTCGGTAAAGATGCTTTCAATCAATAAGGGAGGTAATCTGCATAATGAATGGTTTTGGTAGCAGCAATATCCTATGATGTGTCGCTTCTTCCAATTGGCCGGTTATGATTATATAATCAGTCATCTATGTTTTTTTTTCTAATTTTATTCACATTATCTTTGCTGAATAGAGTGAAATATGAATCAAGGCCTATAATATTCTGATATATTTATCTTTCCTATATTTGGCCGTCCTTTTTTTGTATCAATATCAAATATCCCATGCGATATGAATATCTAACACTCAATGTCAATGGCTAAAGGCTCAAAAAGCGCAGCATATTTCTGTCGATAAATACGACTGATATGAACGCATAGGAAAAGCAATTCTTTTGTTCAAGAATTCTGTAAAAATTCTTTCTTTAGTTCATGCATATTTCAAAAAACTGTGAAGAGCTAACCGATCGTATGACCAGAAAATGGAATATACCAAACGCATTTAAATGCCAATCGTTTTGTGCTAATGCCAATTTCTAAAGGTCTGAGTCGCATTCACTTGTGTCTTGTTAAAGCGCCAATCAACCTGATCTACGTTATCTTTAATACAACGCAATTCAGTTGTAAGCATTTTTTAGAAACGACATTAAGGGCCGTTTCTTTCCCTGTAACGTTAGAGGAATAATAATTGAAAAATTGTATTTATGGAGGAAGTAAATACTCGTAAGGTTTATTATAGAATCACAAGTTTAGCATATTCACGATCAATGACCATTAATCTTTGTCTTGCTTACGAATTAAGATAATGTTGACTAAACGTAAAAAACGAGTTAAAGATGTGAAACAAAAGATATTCATGCGTTTTTATCTTATTAGTAGAGACCTTGTGTATGCGGCCTCATGGGGATGTCTATTTCTTCATATATTTTCACACACACACACACACACCCACACACACGCACACACACAAACACACACACACATATATAAATATATATGTGTGTGTGTGTATTAAACATATATTTTTAAATATAACAGACAATTAATGTATAGTATGTTTAATCACGAGCCGTTCTAAATATCATATTTTGGCTTTAATTTAGGTGAAAATAAAGACAAAAATTGTCTAACATTTTGATATTTTTTATTATGCTGGTTCTAAGCTTTCGGCTCGCATGAACCAACTTCAGAGAGGTTACAGGGACGTTAACATAAAACATCCACCACCAAAGATGATATTATCTTGTGTTGACATAAAACATTACTATGCGACGATAACAGTCACTGAAAAGCAGACGCAGGTCGTAAAATTGTAATGCGGTTCTATGACGTCACACCGCGTGAGAGATCGAAATGTTAATAGAACCTTATGTCTAAATTCCATGTAATGTGTTGTGACTAGATTGAAATGTAATTTTATTAAGTGTGGTTGCTTTGATTTAATGTAGATGGCCTCCAATAGCATTACAAAATTATGACCTGCGTCTGCTTTTCGGTAACTTTTATAGTCGCATAGCAATGTTTTATGTCAATGCAAGATAATATCAGCTTTGATCGTTGATGTCTGTATGTTAACGTTCCTGCAACCTCTCTGAAGATTGCTCAAGTGAGCCGAAAGCTTAGAACCAGCATAATAAAAAAATACTCAAATGTTGGACAATTTTTTAAAACCTGAAATTAAAGTTAAAATACGATGTTTTAGAACGGCCCATGATTAAACATAACAGCCATTCATTGTCTGCTATATTTAACTATATATGTTTAGAAAATTATCTGCTGCCTTGATATATATATATATATATATATATGTGTGTGTGTGTGTGTGTGTGTGTGTGTGTGTGTGTGTTCACTCGTATCCAAGAATCTCTGTCTAGTAGGGTGGCTAGCCAGTCTCTATTCCAGATGCCTGCTCAAACACATTGTACCCACAAGGCATTTTTATGCTGAACAGACCTTAGTTACAGTTTTTAACTCACAATGCTTGGGTCAACCTGTGGTATGATTTTCAGGCACGGTTTTGCCGCATGCTAAGATTGCCTCTGCCAGACCGATAATATCAAGAGATCATCTTCCTTAGAAATCGACTATGGTGAGATTTGAAACTGGCCTCATGGTAAGAAAGCAAATACTCTGACCATTCGACGACACCCCTCCCCATATAAATATTGAGCAGCAATTTTCCTTTCAAACATCTTTCATTGAATACAGCGAACACAAAAGATTTAATTAACTGTTATTAAGTTTTTCTAGTATCCTAACATTTTTTTCTGTTTGTTGGAGATAAGAAATCTAAATATTGTCTTTAATTATTATCATCCCACGCGCTTTCAGCCACTTCTATGTCCTTTTTCATGGGTGTTTATGATTCTGTTCTTATTTTTCTTACGTTTTAACTGTTATACAGTAATTTATTTTGTTTTGTTTTTGAAAAAGAAGCGTTCATTCCAAGCTCTTATGTGCTGTTCGCGACTGGAAATCGCTCGCGCATCTTTCTACTTAAAAACAAATCAGTATTATATATCCATTATTCCACTATTAAGTAATGTAAGGGTGATGGTAGGCGAGAAATGTTTGATATATAGCGCCTCACTAAGCGAGATACTTGTGATATTGTGATTTATATAGAATTCTTGTGTTTTCGATCAGAACTTTTCTGAAGGGTACTTGTAAATTATGGGTTAATGCTTCTAATGCTACTTTGGTTTGATAAGTGAAATATAAAGCGTTTGCTCTAGGATATGATAGTGTACCCCAATATTGGTAATTCACACACACACACACACACACACACACACACACACACGTATATATATATATATATATATATATATATATATATATATATATATACATTCTACCATAAAGTTCAAACTTTATTTTCTGCTACAGAAAATATTCATTTTCTTGATAATATCTACTGTTACTTGAAAATACTCGATAAAACCTTAAACATTTCAGACTTTTGAACTAAACTATTTGTGACAAATGTTAGAACGTGCAACCCCTACTTTGAATCACCTCAGAATACTTATAACTAAACCTTTTCCGTCCATGTGATCCACCTAACTTTATAATCCACCTAAATCCGTAATCCCCATTGAAGCCTTTAAAAATAAAAGGATACATTTAGAATTTATTAATAACCTAGTAGATATCGGCACGGAACGAAGAATCGGAGAACCGATTTCAAATTCCAGTTCTATTTGTTGCATTCAATTAAACGCAAATACCCTTGGGAAAGTTATTAATCCATCGCGTCTCCCTTCAGCTATAGATTAAATAGCCGTTTTGTAACCTTGCTTGACAACCACTCTACTGCAGAACGTAATGACGACATACTGCGGGAAAATCATGAACCCAGTCAGTCATGTCCTTTTTCAAGGCAGGATGGATGAATCGCTAATAGCACTGAACTGACTAACTTAATAAACTAGTGTTCAAATTGATTCTAATAAATCTTGATAAAAAACATAGCGGAATTAAATAATGTCATCATATGTTTATAAGATAAAGCGCATGAGACCATTTCATTAATGCCTCAAAATAAAAAGATACACCCGTGGGGCGACACTCCTGTTTTTAAAAAAGTAATACAAGGAAAATAAAACGAACGAGGGAGAAAAATGGAAGGAAAATTACGAAACATTAACAAAGAAACAATTAACGCTCTGAGAAACTATTATCCCCGGATAATTAGAAACAAAATTAATGAAGTCAGACAGTACAGACAACGTTTGAAAATGTGATGAAAATCAAACAATCACAATAATATCATGCAATCAAAACCAACACAGAAGTAGTATCTTGGTATCAATAATAACTTTCAATCACAATTCAACCCCGACAACAGTGAACTAAAGATGCCCACAGAAATAGAACTTATATCAATATATATCAAATCATTTCAAATTTTGTGTCCAAACACAAACAATAATGAACATACCGGTGTGAAAATTATGAATATTATTCAGATAATTTTTTTTTTAAATAATAATGATTCACTAAATACTGAGACCGAACTTTTGAAAATGTCTTACTTTTTGCCAGAATTCAATAACATGTTTCTCAATATTAGGAACGCAGTTTAAAAATGTTATTACGTATTAATACACTATGGAGATAAAAAGATAATTCTCAAGACGCACACACATACACAGTTATGCTAGTTAGATTCATTATGATGAGAAGTTTAATGAACATTATATCAAATAGGTTCTCGTCGTTTTATGAAAGTCAACTCCTCAAAACCGAGCTTGGTTTTCGTTTTGGTAAGGGATGTAATTATACCATATATGTCTCCAAACAAGTCCAGGAAACTGTATACCTCTTTAAAAGAAAATTGTTGGCCCTCTATGTTGCATAAACCGAGACTTCTTGTCAACCATTTAAAATCACCTTTAAGCACCTCGATGTCGTGTAATGGTTAGCAAATCGAC
Organism: Ascarosepion bandense; assembly: GCA_037127315.1. Taxonomy (NCBI): domain Eukaryota; kingdom Metazoa; phylum Mollusca; class Cephalopoda; order Sepiida; family Sepiidae; genus Ascarosepion; species Ascarosepion bandense. The sequence continues at coordinate 8,210,074 of JBBBDQ010000488.1, forward strand.
TCACTAGAATCATTACAGTTGAGTCTAATACTCCCTGTGTAGCCCATACTTTCGGCCTTTTGCTGCATCTAAACTGCAATTAAAAAATCGCCATTAGAAATAACTTTCTTAATTCTGAATCCTCTGAATGCCTCGATCTGACAGGAATTTAATCTCCAACAAAATCTTACACCTCTGGCGAGAACCCTAATACGGCAAAATTTGAAACATCATCACGTGTACAAGCAGAAGATGAGTTCCCCAGGTTATTTAATATTTTCCTAGACTACGCCCTGCGCATTTACAGTCATAAATTAGAGATTGACATTGATCATGGACACCCTTGTGCAAATTAATTGAAACATCTGTTTTTGTTTCCTTTCTTTTACTATACGGTTAGTTTTAGACCCACTGTAGTGACAGGCTGTCATCGATTTCATTTTTTCCTCATATTAGGTCATTTGAAGTGGTGAGCAGCAATTCAGTTAAATATCATACGTGCGACATGCCTGGGCGATCATGTCTCTTTAGAAACATGACTGACTGAGCAGAAGATTGTCCTGCAGTAGAATGCCATTACTTTTTTGCGGTAAACTAGTTCCCAGCCAAGGTTATAAAACCCTGTCTGTTCTATTATTTAACCCATAACTGAAGAAGAGACGGATTAATACCTTTCCCAAGGGTATTTTTCCGTAAGTGAATGCAATGAATTCAACTGGAATTCGAACTCGGCTCCCCAATTTCTCGTACCTAGCCAATATCCACTGCACCACAACGTACATCCAGCAGCAATATGAATCTTTTTTCGGGGTGTATGATGACATTTGTTTGGTATTGATAAATATTGCGGCATTTTTATTGCTTCTGTGTTTTATCACGTTCAACTCTCAATTAGTTGTCCTACGGCCATTGTATGTGATAGACGTTACTCTAAGGAAACGTACGAAAATTATAACGTGCACGAACCTTACAGAAAAATCACGGATATTGTTGGTGTCAGCCTTCCAACTGTCAGTCGTGAAATCAAGGGGAAGGATGAAAGTGGTTCCATCAGTCCAAAACGTAAAGAAAACTGCGATCGGAAGAGAAAACAACGCCACGAGACTACGTATACGTGGTCAAGGAACGTGTGAAAGATCCTAGGAAAGCTATTCGTTTTGTTTCAGTTTATTTGCCCAAGGGTGTAATCATTCCATACCGAATCCAAAATGAATCAGCTATAAGAAGACAGTGCTCTAGCTCCCCAAACTTGTGGCCAATATGCTATTGATGACGAGGCTCTGCTCTTCGACGACATAAGTAGATGCAACAGGAATAAGAATTATCTTGAACAAATATATCCTCTAGAAAGTATTCCAAGAAATATGGCTAAAAGTAAATCTTTCCAAAACAAAAACAATGATTTGTAAATAGAATGAAATAAGTGATGGCACCTACTCTGATTCCATAAAAAAATCAAGATCCTGAATTAGTAAATACCAAACCTTTCAAATATCTTGTTGTATTGACCAGTTATAGCAAATTTAATATAAGAGCTAAGGGAATCAAATACAAATTACGCTGCGCTAGTTGTGGTTTTGCCCGACACCGCGATTTGCTATCAATCTTGAGAACTTGAGTCATGTTCTTCATCAAATTTGTTTCATCAGATGTATATGTTGCCTGACACCAAATATGTTCACTAAGATCTAAACTATTAGTTGTATACAAAAAACTAATCAATGTTTAATAATGTATTTAAGCCAGTGGTACATTGTAGATTGGTGCTGGAGAACCTCTAAAAAATGGAAATGTACCAGAAAACATAACAATATCAATTTAATGTGACTTTTAGCAACAGCAACATATAGAATAGATAGCATATTCATTATGAAGAGAAAATAATTAGTTATATTACCAAAATGTTGAAGTTCTACACTATTTCAAGCAAAATCTTGGGAAGGAAATTCCCATCAATCTTAGAAGAAGCAATAACAGCCACTGAACTCGTGGAAAATATTTTCCTGAAGAAAATGTTTTAAAAGATAGACTTTTATATGTTTCAACCGATAGCAGCACTGGTTGCTTGGGCAACGAATGCTGAAGGTTTATTTATAAAAAAATTAGTTACGCTTAATATTGCATTCCATTTCAAATATCCATTAACCATAATATATACAGGACAAATACACTGAAAATGTCATGACAATGACTAATGTCACTAGAACTTGTAATTCTTAAACAGAAAAACATGGGATATTTTTACCAACTTACGTAAACATTGACTTATGAAGTCTTTAACGCTTTTAATCTTGGGTAATAATATTTTTGAATGAAAATAATTTTGTACATGAATAGAGATCTGTTAAATTTTATAATATCTACTTTTACTGACGAAAAAAGACTAAAAATAAGTGTTCCTGCTATTCTTTCTCTGCTCTTATAAAAATTCATATCTGTGGAATAATAATTCTATATTTAGGTGTTCCTAGTTTGAACTATGTCTTCATTAACAAAACATAATGATTTATTACCTTTTTCTCATTTTTATTAAGTGAAAATCAAGATAATTTATACTTTAATTGTATTACCAATGATTGATATTTCATTTCTAATGAGATTCTTTTATTAAGTTTCTTACAAAGCGAATGTCTGTTTTCCAAACAGACATTTTTCATAGTACGACATTCTAAAAATATACATGGCTCTTAGACTTAGGACAAATAGTTACGAACTTTAATAGGTTGTTTTTTGGATTAAGTATTTTCTTATTAAAAAAAAAAGAATTATTTGTTCGCAAAAATCACCTTTTGGCAAGATAAAACCTTTTGAGATATTATATGATAAAGATAAAGTCGAATCGTAAAAACTCCATTAAAAGTATTTTTATGGGAGATGAGGCAACCAAAGTTTCATCGTATCTTTGTTTAAGGGAATGTGAAAAGTCAACATCGTATATATATATATATATATATATATATATATATATATATATATATTTAGCATGGTCGATTATAATAAAATATTTGTTGTCTTTAACGCCATAATTAAATTTGTACCATATATATATATATATATATATATATATATATATATATATATATATATATATACTGCCTCTCTGCTTCCTGTTTTCCTGCATGCTTGTATAACTACTGCCTCTCTGCTTCCTGTTTACCTGCATGCTGGAAGTCCTCTTCTGTCGTTCCTGTATTCACTAACTCTGGTGTACCCTCGGACCCATCCAACAAACGCCCTATCAGACTTCTACCAATTTTCGGGAAGGTGTTCGAGGCCATTATTAATGCTGAAATACTTCAGCATCTTACTGCCAATAAACTCTTCTCCGAGAGGCAGTATGGCTTCCGCTTTGCCAGGTCCAAGGCCGATAAGCTAACGACCATAACGGAGTTCATGTTTCAGGCCCTTGAGGAGTCCTGCTAGTCTCGTGCTGTTGCTCTGGACATCTCCAGGGCTTTTGACAGGGTTTGGCACGCTGGCCTTCTACACAAGCTACGGGGTTACGGTATCACCGGATGATTGCATGATCTTAACCAATCCTTCCTAAATAACCGCATAATGAAGGTTGTCCTGAATGGGCATGCTTCCGCATTTTACTGTACAAATGCTGGTGTCACTCAGGGCCCTATCCTAGGCCCGATGCTCTTCCTTATTTTCATAAATGACCTCCCAGACGGGATCAAGAGTCAAGTAGGCATCTACGCAGATGACACCACAATTTACTTCCACCTCATTAAGAAACCCGGCGCTGCAGACAAACGTAATCTCGCTGCTGATCTTGAAAGGGATCTACATTCTGTGGTGAATTGGGGTAAAAAGTGGCTTGTAAATTTCAATGCGTCTAAGACCAAGCTGCGGTCTGTCAATCATCACAGGCAACCTCTCAAGCGAGTCTACCCGAGAGTAATTCACTGCCCCTCCTCGGCCTTATCCTCTCTTCTGATCTCAAGTGGAACCACTACATTGAGTCAATAACTAAATCCATTGCTAGGAAGGTTGGGTCACTATTTCTGGCCAGAATGTTTTTTCCGCCTGAAACCATCCTGCATACATAGAAATCAACCATTCGTCCGTGCATTGAGTACCGCTGCCTTATATGGTCAGGTTCCCCCGCTGTTCACCTCGGTGTTCTTGACATGCTCCAAAGGAGAATCAGTAAAGTGATAGGTACCGACTTGGCGGCGTGACTACTGCCACTTTCCCACCGACGGAATGTGGTTTCCCTTTGTCTGTTCTATAAATACTTTCATGGCTTCTGCTCCAATGAACTTAATTCACTGGTGCCTCTGCAACAGTTGTTTACTCGTGCAATCAGACTGGCAACTGAGTCTCACCCATTCACAATGAGATGAAACAAATGCAGACGACAATTCTACTCCTGCAGCTTTTTTCCTCGCAATTCCCGCCTGTGGAGGTCGCTACATTAATTTTGCTTTCCTGACGGCTACAACCTCCAGGAATTCAAATGCAATGTCAATATTCCTCTCTTAACCACTTGACTCTAGTTCTTTCCTCACCACTCTGTATATCCTTTCCTTTCTCTCCACCTCTGCAACTGTCATCACATCTGTGTTTCCTCCCTACTCGTGAGCCTTTCTATAAAACAAATGATTTGTTTGAACATTATTTCAAATTGCCGGTTGTTTATATATATATATATATATATATATATATATATATAAACAACCGGCAATTTGAAATAATGTTCAAACAAATCATTTCAAATTATCGGTTGTTTATAACCAGTTTCGTTAATGTTCGTTAATTTCAATCCCATGTTTACATTTGTTGACATTACGATACATTGCAGAGCAGGCATGGTTATTACGATGAATTCGAAAATTGTGTTATAGGTTTAATTTGAGGCTGATCGTTATTCGTGGTCGAGAGGTCTAAGACGCGCCAGATCTCATGGTGGTTTCCATTATGTGGTTAGTGGTCGCAGGTTCGAATCTTGCCGAATAAATTATCTCATATATATATATATATATGGTAAAGTCTTTATTTTTGATTCTCTAGCGTTATTCTATCATATCTAATGACGGATTAACTTCTTTAAGGTTGAGACAAATTATTCACTTGAACCAAATATTTAATCAACATTGTATAAAATTGATAGTTTAGACATTACTGAACGTGTTGTGTGCCAAGGAAAAAAGACCTAAGGGCGTTTAAGAGCATAACTGGATCTTTAAGTTAATATTTTCCTGATGTAGTTAATATATTCCTTATGTTTTGAACAAAACTTCTTCTAGTGCCGTATATTCTACATTAAATTTTACTGGATTTCTTATACCAGGTGTCGGCTATCATTTGCTATACATTACTTAGGTTTTTATAATTATTCTGTGTGGCAACTGCATAAATATTTTTTATGCAAATCAAGGTCAATATACCTGTTCTACCATATATTTTATATAGTAATATATAAAATACTATTACAAAAACATTGATAATAATATACTGTATTTAAAAGTTTCTTTATAAGATTTTATTATTAATAGAAGCCTTTCCCTTGCATGCTCTTAGCCAGTCGCTCAATATCCGCAACAGATTTTGATATTTTAAGTTTTACATAATTTTCTAATTGTTCAGGTGTTAGGCAACTTCGTAGTAGACTTAACTCTGCTTCCATGTGAGATACAATTTTCTCACAAGAAGAAGTTGAACCAAAAGCCGGATGAAGAGCAAAAGCAATTTTCTTCAAACAGATGAATGATTTCAGGAGGGAAGTCCACCGGTTGAGTTTAGTAGTAGACTTTTCTAAATTTTCGTCTTCCAGAGATTTCCTTACTTCAACAAATCATGCCATTAGAAATTACTTGTCGTGCCACGTGTGGCATGCGTGCCGTAGGTTGGCGACCCCTGTCTTCTAAATACTCTAATGTATTGAATTAATATTAATATATTGAATTCATTAATCCCATATTCTTAATTGTTATGATCGAATCAATTAATGTGTCATCACTGCTTTCATTCTGATTCTAGATCATAGTTTGTTATTTTTTGGGAAATTTTTATTCTAAAGCTTATATATTGAAACGTTATTTACATTGTTTAGACTTTTTCTCATCTTTATTGCAATCTTTACGACGTTTTGACTGTTGTACGCTCCGGCCGTCTAATGACTTCTTAGATTAAATTACTGGATGTAACCAAAGCTTTTATCCACTAAACTTCAAGAACACATGGCCTAGTGGATAAAAGCGTTGGTTACATTTAGTGACTTGACTCAAAGAGTTGTGAGTTCAAAACCTGGCTACAGCAGTGATTATGAAATAACTTAGAGAATTAAGTTAAAGGGAGATAACTACATGGCTATCAGAAGAAGCATCGCACATGACATGAAAATGATATACCCTAGTGATCGTAAAGGGTTCGGTTCGAAATCCTACCATCTAAATAAAGCCGAAGCTTACAACGGCCGAAACTTCGTAAAAAGAGCAATAAAGATGAGGACAACAGTCCGAACAATGCAAATAATACCTCATCTCTGAAGTATTGACAAATCTTGAATCACTTTATAAGAATCTTGTTTTTTTTTTTTTCCCAACGTTTAATACGTAAAGGATGAGAAGATCGTTTGAACTCAGATTTGTAAAGAATGTAGAAGAATATACCAAAATGATTCTTTCGGTGTAAGATTACAATAAAATCTTAGTTTGAAACCCGCTGGGAGTCATTTTATTTATACCATCGTGTTTATAAGATTCCCTTTTTATTTGGTTCTGGATATTTCATACAGTAAAGAGTTTTCATTCAACCATAGATTGAAGAAACAATGCAATTCACAACTGTATACTCCTCATCTCTGATCATTTTTTCCCTTTTTCGGCATATTGCGAAATATCATGTCTTATATCCTGTTATTAATTATGATTGTCACATCGTTTTTAGCTGCCAACGCTTGGGCGTACATAGACGGTCCCGAAGGCGTCCCAAATAATTGCTATATTTACAACTTACATTCTATTTTTTGATACCTAGTAACAACATAATAAGTGGCTGATATTCTGGAGAATGACTATTTTTCTCTAGACACCATTTAAATTGGATTTGATGAATAGCTAAAGATGTTTACCGAACCAGGAAATATTTGTACACACAATTCTTTCAGAATCAGTAATGCGTTGCTTCCTGAATGAAAAAAATCCAAGAAAAAGGAAAATCTAGGAAACAAAAAAATAACATTATTAAGGAGAGAGAACAATGAAAGAAAAAGAATTAAGAATAGAGAAGATAAAGATTGACAATATATATAAATATTTGATAATCAAACTTGACTGGAAAGAAAGAACACGAAAGAGTGTTCCACATGCGAGAACTACGACATAGGAAACTCTTAGCACAATTTACAGTTACATCTAGCCATTTAAACTGTAAAATGATGATACCTTGCTGCCAATCTAGCACTGCGTTTAGGTAGCATAGAGGAAAATTCGTCAGAACAATTACATTGAAAATATATATATATAAGGCGCAGCTACATTGCAACCTAGAGAAATATCTGAAGCTGAGATGCCATATCAGAACCAATAATGCTGCAGATCTTTCTTAAGATTTCATTAAGAATTTCGAAATACATACCAGGAGCAAAAAAGCAGATGCGGCAGCAATATTCAAAGCAAAGACGAATGGCAGACTTATAAATATATAGAACAGATTCTGGCAAGTAAAATTGACTCGATATATGTTTTCCACTTCATATCAGTGCAAAACTTTAGATCGAGAAAGCACAACGAGCCAGTTTCCTTTACATTAGCATTAGCCAGATTGATAGGAGTCAAAAAGGGTTCTCTTAAACAATTGATACAATACAGTTTTGTTTTGAACGCGTTCAAATTAACACGTCATTAAAAAAAAACAATATATGCCATCGTACCAATCAGCGGCAGGTTTGACCTCATCGGGCCTATCAAACTATATATTATAGTAATTAAGATATGATATAATGAATATGCATACACCTTAGTTCCCCCTTACAGTAATATGATTGGATAGTGTCAGCCATAAATACAGAATAAGGCAGGGACGCCTAGGATTACGCCTATTGGAACGCATATTGACTATGCCTATTGCATAAGCCTACACCTAAGCATACTGTATGCGACTACGACGAGTACTAGTCCATTACGGCTACTTTCTAGATTGTCCTATCCGGTTACATCTGCCAAAACTACTTAGCTGCATCGAATAATATATCTCTTTCCGGGACATATCCAGATAAAAGTAACTTGTTGTGTCATCAGCGTATCTATCGAGTTGAAAACTGATGTGATCAGGAAACTAATAATTCATATCAGGAAAAAGTAGTTGACATTCCTGGGACATGTAATGAGGAGGAAGGGCTTGGTAAATCAGATACTCATAGGTCAGATAGAGGGGAAGTGAGACAGGAGAAAGCAACGCAGGGATTGGGTGGAGTAACAGGAGAAAGGGTGCTAAGAGCCACTAGAGATAGGGAGATGTGGAAGGCCATGTTCGCCTACGTCCTGAAGGGACACGGCACATGGAAGAAAAATATCGCTTTCGCTTCTTTATGGTCAAGTGCTGACATATTAACGATTATTGCTGAAAGAGTTTATTAAGATTTAAATAAGAATGGTTGTTGATTGGATAGATCAAAGCATTTGCCTTCTTTAAAAGTTGAAATGTTATGATATTTCTGGACTAATATTTTTTCTTATTTTGTTGCCAAATTAATGTTGTATTCCAGATCTTTTGCATTCTTCAGGTTACTCTACTTGAACCTAAAAGGTCTCTTTTGTGTTCATAACACAAAGGAGACCTTTTAACAAAACATCACATTGAATTTATTAGTTGCTCACTATAAGGAGACTGACTACAATTCTCATTTAAAAATGCTACTCTCATTAAAAGGGAAAGCAATTTACTGAGACGAAAATATTTAGAAAGTGGTTTTATTGCTCGACCATCCACAGTAAATTGGCGTCCAGGTTCTTATAACTTTTCGCCCTTCTTGGCGTATCATTTGTTACCACAATGTGGAACATTTAATAACAATGTTGATGGAAGCATAAACTAAAAGAAAAAAGAACCTAGATGAAACCAATACGATTATATACCCAAACACATAGTTTTTTCATTACAATTGTTCCTGATGTATAACAAATGTATATATATTGTTAACCCAAACTTCGCTATGTATGATAATTTAATATTCGTCTAATCTTCCAGGTGTAAATGCATTTAACTACCGGAAATAATCAGTCAGTTTGTGAATGGTTAAAAAAATCTACCTCGATAACGGAAAGTAATTTTCAAGCCATGCACGCGATTCTTTATTTGAAAAAATTCAAAAATATAAACTACCTATCACTAATTCACGGAAATTCGATTTTTATAATCAGAACGCTATTCGAGTGAGTAAAACTAATACAAAAATGCGTTTTTGGATTTGTAAAAAATAAACTAAAATAATATTAACTCTGCTCAACATTTTGATAACATACAACACAAGAACCTATTTGAACTTGTTTTATTAAAAGAAAGTATATTTGAAATAATCTATAATATCCTCTGCGAATAAACGGACGGCATGGGAACATATAATTAAATGTGGTTATACAGGTAAAGAGAAATGGATATAAGACAAGGGTGCCTCTTCTCACCAGGCTTCTTTAGCCTATACAGCGAAGCGATTAACTAGAATTTCTGGTGAGAATAATCTGAACAACATAATATACTCAGATGGCAAGATATTGATGGCAGAGACATAAAGAAAACTTCAGGAACGTCTATGCAAGTTAGTTACGGAAATTATGAAAAAAGAAGTAATGATTTATTGTAAGACGACAATGTATGATCATTAGTAGGAAAAAGAGTCTAAGATGCGAGCGACAAATTGGAAATGTCAAAATAAATTAATTACAGATGCTTTCATATCTAGGAAGATTTTAACTGAGGATGAAAATCTGACCTCATATTTACAAAAGTGCTTGAAAATTTTGAGAAAGTCTCTCCCCAAAACAAAATAGAAAAACTAATAGCAGTAAGATTTTGTAGAAAACAAAGAAAATGTACTCAAACATCAATCCTACATGTCAGTGCATGCTGGACAATTTTATCGCAGATGGAGTGGTGACTTGAAACACCCCAAGTCATGGTTCCACAAAAAAATGCTAAGAATACTGTGAACGACGGAAAAATTTTAAGTAAAATAGCAACGAAGTGTTTATGATCAGAGAAAAAAAAACAGTTGGAATTTTCAGGACACATAATGAAGAAAGTAATTTAACTGTACTACACGAAACACGCTTGGGCGATCATTTCTCGAATAAGACATGACTGTCTGGGCAGAAGTTTTTCCCGTAATAGGTTGCAATTATTTTCTGCGGCAGACCGGTTGCCAACTAAGGTTATCAAACCCAATCTGTTCTGCTATTTAAAGAAAAGAGAATCAATTGATAAATATGTTTCCTAAGTTATTTGTGTGTAAGTGAATGCAATGAATTAAAATTGAATTTGAACTCGGCTCTGTGACTTTTCATTTCGAGCCGATATCCAGAACACTACAACGTACATCGGAATGAGAAGTCGGAGAACCGAGTTCGAATTCCATTCGAATTCGTTTCATTCAGTTACGCTCAAATATTCTTGGGAAAGTTATTAATCCAACTCTTCTCCGTCTAGTTATGGGTTGAATAGTAGAACAGTTTGATTCTCCATCTTTGTTTGGCAACCAGTCTTCTGCAGAAAATAATGGCAGCCTTTTGCAGGAAAATCTTCTGCTCAGTCAGTTATGTCGTTTTTAAAACATGATCACCCAGGCGTATATCACATATGGCACTTAAGTAGCCGAATGAGGAAAGAGGACTTGATAAATATGATACATGCAGGATATATTGAAAGGAAGGTTTCAAAAGGAAATAGCGACTGATATTTTAATCTGCTTTATAAATAATGGTTGGCAGATCAGGGACTGGGATGGTATTATGAGTGTAATATAGCAATCTAGCCCCCACCCGAAGAAGGTTGATGCAATCGATGATATTTCCCGTCGATGAAGGGGTCAGCGAACGACAGGACAGGTGTTTGAGAAATACATCCTGTCGGCGTCTGGAGCGGATGTCGCAGGGTTATGAGTCGGGATCGTTTGACCTTATTTCCGACAGCGGCGGAAATGACTACGGAAGTAAACAAAACAGGTGTCTCTTGGAATTACGTAGGCGTTGCGTAGGCGAGACAAAACCGGAAGGAAAAGTCCCGGTTCTAGAAGACTATAAAAAGAAATCGACACACAGATTCGCCAGCAGAGAACGGCCAGTGGAAGCAGAGAGACACCACAGGCAAGACTTACACTCCCGTCGACTCATTCTATGTGCGCTCTCACTCTTCCATTCTCTGTTCCACACAGGCTCGTCGTCAGGAATAGAAATATAACCTTATATTTTTATATATGCGTGTTCTCGTTGTTTGTCGTCGTACAGTGATATATAACATGAGAAAGCATTGTTTATGGCTGGAAACAACATGATGTTATGCAGAGATATTATCTTCTATGTCTTGAACGGAACGACACATAAGTGAAGAAGAATTATCCTTTGGGCAATTATTCTAAGTCAAGTGAATAGCTATATGATAATTTTCAGTGTTCTAAAATCTGAAAACACCCGGTTCGGTAAAAAAAAGTCTGATGATACTGGTGATCATTTCTTTTGTTATTCACGAATGACGTAAATCTTTAAGTTTTTTGTTTGTTTTGTTGTTTTTGTTTTTTCCTCAATCGTTTTAATGTCCTCCTTTGTGTTATTCTTCTTTCTTCTTTCCGCTTTTCATTCTTCTGTCTCTGTTTTTCAAGTTTTCATTCTATCATCCATGATTATCTCCCTTTCCTTTTTTCATTCCAGTTTAATTTTCTATCATTATTTACATTTTTCTTCCCTTCTGAACGTTTCTATTACTCATGTACTTCTTATTGTTCACTAATATTTTCGAGTTGTTCTTGTTAGACATTTTCTCCTTTCTTTAATTTTTTTTAACTTTTCTTCTTCTTACTATTTGTCTATATTTGTGAGATGAAGTAGTATTTACAGTATTTACATTATTAGGACATCTTTGTATTTACATTATTAGGACATCTTTGTATTTACATTATTACACATCTTTGTTGCCATTTGTACGACATTTTGGCCATTGTACGCTCCGGCCTTCTTCAGGTGCTAGGAATTTTGAACCGAACCCTTTATTACAATCAGTGAGGTATTCCCTCCTCATTCCTTGCGTAAAGCTCGATTGGAAGTCATGAGTTATCTCCCTCTAACCCTGAAAGTTACTTGTTCACCACTGTTGTAGCCTGGTATTGAACTCACAAATCTTCGGGTCACAGGAAGTAACTAAAGTGATTGTAATAAAGAGTTCAGTTCGAAATTCCTAGAACCTGAAGGAGGCAGATGTGTACATCAGCCGAAACGTCGTACAAAAGTCATCAAAGATGAGGACATTAGTTAAAATATTGTAAGTACTGTTTTCTTCTTTTTCATCTTTGATTCATTTAGTTGTTCCTCTCTATATTTGTCTGTTTCCATCTTCCTTCTTTTTTCGTTGATACACTTAATTTTTCTTCCTACAGTTTTCGTATCTCTGCTTTTCCTTCTTTGGTACATCTAGCTTTTCTTCCTTATAGTTTTTTTTCAATTTCTCTCCTTTTTTCCTTCTTTGATAAATTTGCTTTTACTTTTAACTTTCATTTTTCTTATTCTTTCATAAATTTAAGTTTTATATCCGTCCTTTTCTTCACCCTTCGTTTCCTTCTTTCATGTATTTTTATTGTTTTTATTAACCATTCTTTTCTTTATGTGATACACATTGTTTTTCTTTCTATCTTTCTCTCTTTTTATATATCATATTTTCCTTTTTTGGTACATTTTATTTCTTTATGCTATTTTTTCCTTCATTCATCTTTAGGTTTAGACATTTGGTTTTTCTATTTTAATCTTTTTCCATTTCATTGTTTTCCTTCTTTAATACATTAATTTTTCTTCTAACATTTATTTTTCTTTTCCCATTTACTTCTTTGATACACTTGATTTTTTTTCTATCTTTTTTTATCTACCTTCTTTAATGCGTTTGTCTTTTTATCTTTCTCTTTCACCATTCTTTTCTTTCTTCGATACATTAAGTTTTTCTTTGTGTCTTTTTTCTTATCTACCATCTTTTCTTTTTTAATACATTTTTCTTTTTTCTATTACACTATTTTTCTTTCTTTTCTACATAACTCTCCTTTCTATCATTCTATTTTTCTTATTTACTATTTCTTATTCTTGAGATTTTGATTTTTATTTCCATTCATACGTTATTTCTTTCATAGTTTTTTTTCATTTTCTCGATTACTTGTTTGTAAATATTCATTTTGTTAATTTTATTTCCATATTAATTACATGTTGCGATATTTGTTAATTTCTTTATTTAGTTTTTAGTTCGTTCATTCATCTTTTTTCATTTCTACTTCATTCGTTCTACTCTCTCATTTCATAATTTCATTTTTCATCGTTCATTTAATAATTCTACTTGTATTTCTTTCCCTTGCCCCCTTTATCATTAATTTCGAAGTTTTATTTCTTTCATTCTTGACTTCTTTTGTTCTCCATTTTATTTTTTGCCTTTTATGTTCTTAATTAAAATATTTAAATAGCATCTTTTCTTTAATTAATGGTTACAAACTCAAAGGACGTTATTATTTGGATGCTAGCCAAAATGAAGGTAATTAATTTTTAACAACAAAAGTGGACATTTTTTAATTATTAGTAACAAAAAATTTATAAGTCTGAAGTCATTTAAGGTCTAAAATTGGGAAGGGATTTTGGTAGCGAACGAAAATGGCCGACAAAATGGTCGACAAAAATACATTTTTATTTATGAGATTCTCAATTAAATCTGACAAATCAAAAATAATAACTTTTTTCTTCACCCTTAAGATGCCATCAGACATTCGGACCCTGAAGAAACTAAACAAATATGTTATTTAATAAAAAATATTTTCTCATTTGCGTTTTAAGAAAAAGATGGTGTTTTATTTGTCCGAATCAGTAGGTATGAAGTTAATTATTTATGAACTAATTATTAGTCATAGCTTCGTAAACCATAAAATGCAATAAAACGTCACTTTAAACGTGGTCCTCGATGTGGAAAAATTAGAAAACAGAAACATTACTAAGGAGCGCAAAAGAAAGGAAGAGTAATGCGGAAGATAGATAACGATTGACACTGCATTTAAATCTTTGGAAATTAAAGTGGACTAGAAAGCATGAAGCCGAAAGCGAATTCCACAAGTGAGAAAACATAACTTAGCATAGAATTAAATATTTCATGTAGCCAACTCAAGTGAAATTAATGAAACCACATCATCATTCTAGTATTTCGCTTAAATTCATAAAGTCTAGGTACCATAGTGAAGAGCTGAGCCTATCAATTATCAAGAAAACCTTTAAAGAAAAAGTCCAGGGAGGTAATTTGACGAAGGTGAGAAAGTGTCTGAAGCCGATATGCCAAATCATGATCAATAATATGGCTGGTGCTTTTTGGGATTTTATCAAGGATCTCTGTATATATAACTGGAACACCGGACATATATGACGGCAATATTTTAAGCACCGACGAGATTTAATGGAGATACTTACAAAAAAAAAACATCTGTATATTTTGTAATGGACATCGATTCTTAGGAATTGTTAAGAACATTCTCTAATGTAAAAAGACGTGTCCGAGAAATATCAGTTGTTAAATGAGTTTAAAAAGAAAACATTTTTTACGGCTAGAAGAAAAAGACAGCTGGAAAAATAGCCGAGTATGTAAAATGCTATGTACGGGATTCCATTTAATATCGCAATGAACTATGAATCAATTTGCTATCAAATGTTTAATATCAGCAATATTCATGTATGAGTTTGAATATACAGATTGGAATCCGACAAAATGATAAAATAGGTAAATTTTTTAATCTAACATACTTCACTATAAAGTTTCTTCAGAAATTTGTTTATAAGACACGAATTTTAAAATAAAAAAATCTTTTAAATTATATTTTTAATTTTAAAAAAATTAAATAATTAATTTTTTTAATTAAAAATATTTATTTATGCATATTTTGGATTTATGACATCATTTCAAGAACCGGTTTTGATATATTTAACCCAGAAATACATAAAAAAAGAAAACAATGCGTAAAAATGTTTTCAGATAAATGATAGATGAAATCATAACACCAACGAAAAACTGATTAATTAGCTACAACTTAAACTAGTACAGGATCAGAATCTTGACGTAAAAGTGAGGATCAAAATCAATAGCAATCATTCCAGAAAATTACTACTCTGCTATAGAAAACGTATTTTAACATTTAAATCAGTCATCATCATTTGAGAGACTGTAACCCTGCTACCGTACTTCCAATAGTGAGCAAGCAGCTAACAGTTCTCCCCTCTTAATTCCCTTGTCTCGGAGATGACATCCGTCAAGGCTTGATTCATGGAGCTACGTAAGTTGCGCCCATATCGCCTCTAGATTCTTGTGGGCTGTTTGCAATTCCTCAAGACCTAGTGGTGCATCCAATTCAATATGAACGATGGGCATTTTTCTTATGTTATTTTTCCAAGTAGGGAGTGTATAGTAGTATTAGTATCAGTATCAGTTATTGAATGAAAAGAGTCGAAAGATATGAAGGACTGATCTCAAAACGGCGGCCATTGATTGGCGTCACCATGTGGTGACTTGTTTAAGTCTTCTGAAGGTAGTCACGCCGAGGAATTTGTGATACTTTCCTAGTTATATTCCAACCATCGTACTGTCGTTCTGATTTTTTAAAAGATCTTATATTGAATTTTAAACAAAGACAGTCAATTACTGTCAGAATGCCTTGTTTACGGTGCTGTAAATCACGTACGCTCAGTTCAGAAAATCAAAGATATTCTCATTAATGCTATTAAAGTTTAGCCGACGTATTCTTTCAGAATATTTGGAGTAAAGGCAACCAATCTCTTCTTCCTTCTTTAGTCCCGTATATTCCAGTGAGGAATATGGGACCAAATCTCTAAACAACACAAAATTTTAATGGTTATGGAAACCACAACAGCAACAGATGAATTCGCTAGCCCCATATCTAAATGCTTCTGTACCTGGTTTTGTTTCTAAATGCTAGTATTTCTAAGCGGTTCATCATCTAATTACTAAGCGGGATTGACACAGCTTACTTTCGATAATCAAACGTGAACAGACGTTTCAGTGTGATTTGACTGTGCAGAGTCCGAGATGATACGGAGTGAACCGGAGGTGTGACGTGGCAGATGTCAAAATGCGAAGAATTATTTAAGTGACGTCAGCTGTCACAGAGAGTCATTTTAGAGAGTTGAGTTAGTAGTTTCAAACAGCAGTCAGTCAGTCTGGCTGGCTGGCTGACTGGCTGGCTGGCTGACTGGCTGGCTGGCTGCTGGCTAGGTGGCTGGAGGCCTCAATGCGTGTCTTCTCCGACCGGACAAAATCGACTCCACGCCAAGTCACCGAAGAAGAGAAGTGATTAAGAAATAATTGAATATTTTTATTTAAATATGAAGTCTGATGTCTCGATTTTATCTGTTGTATAAAAAAGCAAATCATTTTGTTTGCAGTTTATTTCGTTATTTATTTTGTGAAAAGATAAGATTTGGTTTGAAGAGATTCTGCCTAATTGTTACGAAATTTATGGTCCGTCATTTATGAGAGAAACACGCCGACATTTTGATTCACCTTTGGTCCAGTATATTTTGTCACTTTATCAGCGAAGAAGATTTCGGTTCCAGCATATTTTCGCCGAATTGGTTGCAGATTATTTTTGTCAACGGGGCAGCGGTTCCTTCCCCGACATTTTAATTCAAGCAGAAGTGTATATATATATATATACACAGAAGGAGTATACAACGCTTTTTGTTCACTTCATAGTTACGATAGAATCTAAATGCAACTTCTGGTCTTTGTGGGTGACAAGTTATTTTCCACCCAACAATCACTTTCTCGCGGACGAAACGTAGCAAACCTCTCCTACTCTATCCTTATTTCAATGGAAAGTTCTCAGCGAAACCCCATTCCTTAATTCCACCAGTTTTAAAATTCACATATAAAACCCGCCATACAATGCCATGTACATCGTAACGAATCCTCTTCAGTCATTTCGTGTTCGCTTTTAGTGCACAGATTTTTCCAGAAACCGCTTCTTTGTGGAACAAACTCCCAAGGAGATGCTTTTCCGATCACTACAATATTAACCTTTTCAAGTCTAGAATTAACCGTTGTTATCTTCTTCACATATCCACATAAATGTGCCTCATACTCTGCAACCAACTACTTCGAGTGGCTCTCGGGTCTTGTACAGGAGGAATAACATTGTAAAGAAGAATTAAGAAATCGATTGTTTAATCAGCAAAACTATGTACCTTAAATAAGTGTTCGTTTACTATAAAAGAATGTCGATCAGATGAGCCTGTAGCCAAACGAAGAAGAGTAGTTTATTTGACTAAGACTTTGATTGCTTCCCAATCTTCACTTGCAATCATGTTTGACAGAAGAACAAACAAAAAGATCTGAAAACAAAAAGAGAACAAATGACAAAAAATAAAATTTCATACTACGACTTTTCTCATCAAAACAATGTTTCTAAATAGAATCCTACAAATAGCAACAAAGGCCAAACATAGAGGGGTCCAATTGATTATCTTTGCATGGTCACTTGAAGAAAATTTATTCTCAGCAATTACAACAAATATAGCCATACAACATACATTTAATACGAACAAGGGGCATAATCAATCATTCCAGGGCCGAGAACCAGTGATCGAGGAGTTTCTTCTGTGTTCTTAATACTAAGTTTATAGTAAATATAATATAAAACTAGATCGATTTTACTACAACAAATGCACTGATATATAAACATTTTCACTTAATTTGAGATTGGCATTTATCAAATAGGATTATGAATTTTCAGACAATTCTTTATATTATATTTTCATCTTCAAACCATAAAAAACTATTGGATATAAAGTGACATCAATTTTTTAAAAATTTATGACAGTTTTCTCATCGTTGCAGAACTCTGAGTGACACGTTCGGTCTTTACTTCTGTTCTTACTTCATCATCATCCTTTGTCATCCTACCCCACACAACACGATAAAGCATTGCTGTATACAGATCTCTCTTATCCAACTCTGAGTCTCAGGCAATTGTGTGTAGATACGTCAATTTCCTTGATACTACAAGACTTCCAGAGTGATGCCAAGGAGAAAGAAGAATCAGATTACGTTTTTCTACGCTCAGTGACAGTGACCAGCAAATTGAAGCCATTTCCGCATAAGTTTAGGAGATAATCGTGTGATATTTCTATAGATTGGGGTCAATATTGGGCGGGATCACCAGTTATGTTTTGGATCTTTCTCGGCATGTTGGTATAAGTTCTATCAAGTCGAAATGAGCAGAGAAAATCCAAGTCTCTGAACCATGAAGAAGAACCGGCTCAATCAATACTTGGAAAGCTTGAACTTTTAAGGAACGTGAAAGGTTAGAGCTTCATTTATTATCAAATTTGTTGTATGCATCCCTAGCACGAGCTTTATGTATGCGAAAATATTTTCCCGAATCTACTATATAAGATATATGAAGTCCTCCACCTTCTTGATTATTGAACCATTGTGACTTGAATTCATTTTTTCAGAGAATGCTGTAATAAACTTTGTTTTGCTCTCATTACAATATAGACAGACCTGGGTAGCTGATAACTCAAGTGACTTCAACAAAGACCGTGCATCCTTAATACAATATGAAATCAGGGCAGGATCATCAGCAAAATCCAGATCTATCAAATATTCTCCACAATGACGACTGCTCTGGCGTGGTTTTAGGAGTACTCTTACGTTCATGCTATCTACAGAAATGAGCATAACAAATTCAATAACAATTGTTGAACTTCTTCATTTCTTCCAGTATGCGACGAATGGAGAGGATCTGAGCAGTTACCTGCCGTGAATCCATTCTATTTTCTGCGGAAAAGTTGATTCAATAAAGGTAGATCCCTGTTAAGCTGAAATATGTTGTAAACTTTTACTGCTATGGACAACAGAGTCATGGTTCTGAAGTTGGGTCTATCTGCTAGATCGTTTTTCTTTCCGAACAGGAACAATTCAACTCTTCAGCCAGGCTGAAGAAAGCAAATAATGCCCAAATGGATAATTGCAGACTCTCAGTAGAATATTTTTTTACATGACATTTTAAGACACGCACCAGTGTAATATCTATTGAAACGCCCTGAATCTTTCAATTTTTGGACAATTTCTAGATATCTTCTGTTTGCTCTCCTCTTCTCTCTCTCTCTCTCTCTCCCTCTCCCTCTTTCTCTCTCTCTCTCTATATATATATATAGCTGTCTTTTTCTGTCTGTCTGTCTGTCTGTCTGTCTGTCTCCCTCTCTCTCTCTGCTTCTGCTTTTTTTTCTTTTTGTAGCATAAATTCTTGATATTGCAAATGAAGTTATTGCATTGAAAAATATAGTTTAGATGACGTCGCTAGTTCTAGACACAATGGAAATTTAAAATGAAAGATAAAAGGAAGAAGAATAATTATAGAAAATTTGAAACAATTGAAACCATTTTCTGAAGATTATGATATGTTGCCTTTCGCGGGCATAGCTTACCTACCTTTTAGAAATTCAGAATGAGCTACCTGGGATAGAATCAATCCAGTTCTTTTCAAAGACAGCTTCTGAGTGGTTCTTTATTTCTTCACTTTGTCAATGGAATATCAGTTGTCACATTAATTTTTCTATTTGTAATTTGGATAAACAGTTTATTGTATTTTGTGCTGAGATAGCATTAAAGAATTTAGTTTAAATTAACTGCGTTTAAAACATCACTTTTGATTTCCCAAAAACATATATTATGTCAACGTTCATTTCTTTTTTTTCATTTGAGAAACCTGGCGTATTGACTAACATTCAGTCAGTCAGTTAAGTGCCATACGCGATACACGCTTGGGCGATCATGTCTCAAAAGAGTGACTGGGCGGAAGATTATCCCGCAGTAGTTTGTCATGGCTTTCTGCGGTAGACTGGCTATAGAACTCAATCTGTCCTGCTATTTAACCCATAACTGGAAAGAAGAGACGGATTAATACCTTTCCCAAGGGTATTTGCGCGTAAGTGAATACAAGAGATTCAACTGGAATTCGAACTCGGCTTCCCGGTTTCTCGTTCCGAGCCGATATTCACTGTACCACAACGCTAGCGATAAAAAAAATATGCAGCATCCTTACCAGACTTCGCAAATTCAATCACTTTTCACCGACGTGACATGGCTTCCCTCTGCCGTTTTCTACATTTCAAACATACGCACCTTAATGGGGGCGCTAGAGGGTGTCGTCAGTGATGTCATCGCGAGGATCACTAGGGGGTTTCGGGTCTTTCAACATCATACCTCCCTCACCGCGCCGCCCCGACCAGAGATGATCAGCCTCCGGCCCACCCTCGATAAGCGCTTTCAGACACTGGAAAATTACGTTTAGGCCCGGTACGAAACCCTGCCAATGCTTCCGATTGGCGACAGTCAGAGCCACTTTCCATTTAGAGACGAACCGCACATGAGCTCGTCCGAAACATTAATTTAGACGAAGAATTTCGGGAAATTTATCTAACTATTTGGAATCTTTTGATCCATAACCAATTAGCTGTTCTTTCTGCTGTTTCGGTTATGGACTTGCGTGCTTTTCTTTTTTTTTACTCCCACTATCCCAATATCTGTTAAGGCTTTGCATAAGGACCTTGCTGCAAATCCTCTAGTCCCCACTTCTATAGGAGTGGTGCAGCTACCCCTCCAGCCTTTAACCCTGCAACTCTCCAGTAGTTCGTCATATTTTAACTTCTTCCTTTCATGAGCTTCCTCTGCGTTTTCTTCCTAGGGGACCGTCAGTTCCCACAAGACTATATTCTTCAATTTGTGTGGGAAGAAAACTATATCTGGGCGAAGTTTTGTGATGGCAATTTGCTCTGGGAATTTCAATCTTGAGCCTATGTCGGCCCTTAGTTCCCAGTCTGTTGCAGGAGATAGTAGGTTTGGATTTACCTTTCTATTTCGTGGGATTTTCGCGCCCGCTTTAATAAATTTAATCTGCCTTGTGTCTGGGTTGTAAACATTCTTTTTGATAGCATTTTGAACTATTTGCACGATCTCTTTTAGAATTTCGTGATGGCGCCACATGTAATGCCCATCAGCTAGTGCCGATTTACAGCTACTCAGGATATGTTTTAAGGTACCTCTGCCCCCACAAAGATGACAATTTGGCGACTGGGTTTTATACCATAATTGTAAGTTTGTGGGGCTTGGCAGGGTGTCGTATACTGTCCGAATCAGAAATTTTAATCTGGTGACAACGTGCCATATTTCGGACCATTTGATTTGGCGTTACAACATAGAGCTCCATTTGGTCCATGCCCCCTGTTGTCTCATCCTGACCTGGATTGCTATTCGTTTCTCTTCTTCGCCGTTTCTGATTTCTTTCTGCAAAAGATGACTTTCTTTTTTCCTTGCAGTTTGTCATATTTTTCTGAGGGAAAAAAACCCGAGGCCCGCGTGTCCAGTAGCTACGGTCTCTAGTATTACCTTTTCTCGGATTATTTCTTTTGCTGTATTCAGTTCTTTCAAGGCGTTCCATTTTCTACCTGTATACACTGATATTCCCGCAGCGGCTACTTTGGGAAGTACTGGATTGTAGCTCTCACTTTAGCTACTTTAAATTCTTCGTGTAGGCTTTTAAACGGGAGTTTCAGTGCGTTTGTTTTCCCGTATAACGCTGCGCTGCATAGAGATCTTGGCAAACATAACCACCTACGTAGTCGTGATGTTATGCTTCTTTCCATTAGTTCTACCGTGGAGGAAGTGAAATCATAGATTATTACAGGCCAGAGTATTTTTGGAAGAATGACGTGTTGATAAATCCAAGATTTATATTTGCCAGGAAAGCCAGATTTATCAACCCTGATTAACCACCCTTCTAGATTCTCCTTTGTTAATATTACGGATCTTGAATCTTTTAGGGTTTCATCGAACTGCTTCCCCAAACTCTTTACTGGCTTTTGATGTATTGTAGGTATGTCATCTCCAAAGAGCTTAAATCTTTCGTTTTTCGAAAGCTTACCTTTCTTCATTACTAGGGAACGTGATTTGGAAGCGTTAAAACTCATTCTTGCCCAGTTGATGAGTTCTTCGATGTCCTTCAGCAACCGCCTTGCCTCAATGGCAGACGTGCTGGTTATGGTCATGTCATCCATATACGCGCGATATGTCTTCTGTTCTGACGAGGGTTTTTTCCATGTTTTCCCGGTTATATTAATCTAAACATGCTACTAGAAGGGGAACTAAGTCTCCATGTTTAATTAGCTATAGCTAGCAGAGAACACTGTAAGAAATCCTAAAATATGTATGGAAAATTGCGAATAGTTTTTTACTCATCCTCGTAAATTTTTCCTGTGCTTTTCTATTAACACTTCCATTTTAATTGTTTTAATGTGTGTTCCAGTTTGGCAGCTCGATTTTATGAATTTAAGCACAGTACTAGGCTTACTAATAGGCCTCACCATTTTACAGTCGAAATTGTTAGATGTAAAAATATGCTAAGTGTTTCTTCATGGAAATCTCTTCCGGCTTCTTGCTTTCCATTCATCTTTGAGCTTCAAAAATTTTAATGCAATATTAATTGTCATCTTCTGTCTTCATGTTCTTATATGTTTTTTTTTATTGCTTCTTTATATTCTTTCACACTCAGTAACTTCTTGTCTAACTTGCTTTAAGTTAAATGCTAAAAAGTTAATCTCCTCGAGACAATTTTATACATTCATACGTTTTCAATTAATTAACGCACAAAATCCCATTCAACAAAGTTGTAAATGATAAACTTTTCTGTTGAAAGTATTCATATTTGTATCGTTGAATTCTGATAAATAATATTTAAAAAAAACTTGTTAGAACACCCAAAAGGATTACTTTTAAAGATACTTAACTAATTAAAATTTTTATCATGGTATTTTTCAAGAAAATCAAATAATTTTCAGATAATTGGAGCAAAACAAAACGCGTCGCTTTTATTTAATAAATGTTAGTCATGATGATAGCAGCTCAGAAATAGATATATTTTCTGCAAGAACCTGATACACATTATCTTCAGAAAAAGATAAATTATTCCGTTTCCAAGAACTTTTTTCTGTTTCCCTGAAAGAAATCAGGCGAACACGTCATGCTAGAAAGGTTTTAATTTTTAAAAAAAGCATACATTAAATTCTGCTTTTTGCTTAAACATCAATATGTTTTACGACAATGGTAAAGATGATAACATCTTTTGGGAATGTAGTTAACGTAACGTTATATCTCTATTGTATCAAAAGTGTTACCAGATGGAGATTTGATTAAAACATTTCTTTTCTATGAATCATCCGTGTGGAGGATTGTTTGCATACTTTCTCTCATTCTTGTTTTTTTGTTTCTTGGATTTTTTTTTTTTTTTTGCCCACGTTCTCTTTCTCTTACAGTCTTTTTCTCACATTTTCCTCATCTCTCTCCGTTGTTAAATGTCATTAAGCTGCCTTTTTGTGTATCATAACGTTTCAGAACTTCTGTGAACATGGATCTTCACAACTTTCTGCATTTTATTGCTCTAAGTAAATTTTAATTTACTTTTTTATACTCCTTTTTGTCCTGTGATCCATTCATTAAAAGTGGTTACAAGAGTTGACTCGCTGTTTTCATCTTGATTCTCTGACCATATCTTGTAAGATTCAAATTTCCTAAGCCATTTTCTTCATTGTGTCCCAGTCATTTCACCTCTCTATTTCTAACTGCTTATACCATTATTTTGTGAAAGGTTATCTTTTTCTTAAACCTTCCCGACTTTCATATATTCGCCACATAGTACCTCAGCATTCCTTGCTAGAAGCTCATCTCTATTACTTGAACTAAAAGTTTCTTTTTCGTTTGTTCACCATTTCGTGGACTAGACATCACATAGCAGGTCAGTACTCTTTTATTTGTTTCCGCGATATATTTTTCCACAAAACTGAATATATAGTCCAGACCTGGTAGCCCAGCTTCATTCGCTTTTTCAATGACATAATATGACTTCCCTCTGTCTCTTCTACAAATACTTTCACGGCTTCTGCTCCTATTAGCTTAGCTCACTGGTGCTCCAACTGCATGAATTTACTCAAGCTGCAAGACTAGCAACTAGGTCCCACCAGAGTGAAACCAATGAAATGTAACCGCAATTTCTGCTCTATCAGCATCTTTTCTCGAATTTCCCGCCTGTGTAATTCTCTCCTATATACTTGCTTCCCTGATGGCTACAAACTCCAAGAATTTAAATGTAAGGTTAATTGCCATTTCCTAACTCTTTGACCCGCATCCTTTTACCGACAACCCTTGTACCATGTTCTTTACCCGTCCAATCTACTCTCATGCATCTTTTTTCACACCAGTGTTCGCATCCTTTCTTTACATATTTTCTGACACCCCACCTATAACTTGGCTCTCTTTCTTATCACCCTTCTCTTATTTAATCCCCTTCGCACCAGTGGCAGTGATGTCTTGCTTGTGGTGAAATGATTAATATATATATATATATATATATATATATATATATATATATATATATATATATATATATATGGTCATTTATCTGTCCATTCTCTCTTTCCGTGAGTATATGCAAATTAATTTGGATTATATGCATATATTTTTTCTAATGCATTTCACTGTCGATATAATCCAATGATTTATTATATTCTTGACAATTCAAAAACACTACCTCTCAACAGACATCTAATTAATTTTACAACAGTCCCTTTCCATGCATTTTTGTCTTAAAATGACTATCAAAATACAAGTATAGAATATTGCCATTATAAACAAACCGGTGCATTAAAAATAACACGTTGTAAGTCGTCCGAAAGTATAACCCATTGACTCCTCTAGGAAAGCTCTTTTACGGGCTAACATTTAATTACGAGATTCGGTAAGACTCTGATACTTAATAAATCTATCACAGGTGTATGCTTTTCTGTTCCTCCCAAAACCTTATTCCTTTTAAGTTTCATATTAAAAGCTATAAGTACGGTCTTTTCAAGATTTTAAATATATACCGAGTTTAATTTCCAGTTAACATTGTGCGATACCAGAGTGTAAATAACAACTAACTGAGATGACATTTTATAAAAGGTGTGTGCTTAACAAATTCCATATATATTTTTTCACCGGCAATTTATTTGGAGCTGAAATTTACATGAAAAGAATAGCATCTCACAAGACCGAATATTTCAATTTTATTAGCAACAGGTGTTTGCACTAATTTATTCAGATAATAAATAAGGAAAAAGAAGAGTCACTCGTTTAAATAGATGCCACGTGTTAATTTTAATTTTAATGCATTGTTCGGTAGTCTATACGTAAGATATTACTGACTTGTTTCTTCTTGTTCTTTCAAGAGAGATGGATGGATAGGTATCAGAACTTTTAACGAAATCTTAGAAGTGTCTTTAAGTTTTATCAGTTCTTTATTGTTTCCTCTTTAATGCACCGTGTCCTTTCAGGAAGTGTGTGATCATGGCTCTCTACATCTTCCTGTACTTCGTATTTTCTCTTTTTTATTTCTCCTAAACCTTGTTCCGCCATCCATTTATTCAAGATGTTACGCGTTGTTTCTTCTTTCACTTGGCTTTCAATCTACTATGTGAGTATTATATTTCTCAGCCTTCTTTCTTAATTATGAACCATAGAAATTTCAGTTGTTTTTTTTTTTTCTGATGTTAATTATAAATTTAGTTTCTGTTTTCATTTTATCTAAAACTTCGTCGTTGCTCACATAATCGGTCCATAGTAGCTTCGGAATTTTACTGTAGAACCACATTTCCATTTCTTCAAGTCTCTCCTTCATTTACTTTCGCCCCGATCAAAAATCTGCTGAGATTGACAAAGCATACCTCGCTGCCGAGCTTGAGAAGGACTTCCAATCCGTGGTGGACTGGTGTAAGAAATGTCTCGTAAATTTTAATGCTTCCAAAAGGAAACTGCTATCTATTGACCATCATAGAAAAATCGCTCCTACCCACCATTAACACTACGCCTCCTTGGCTTCACACTCTCAGCGGACCTCAAGTGGAATGATTATATAGAATCCATTGCTAAATCCGCTGCTAAGAAGGTCGGTTCATTGTGCAGGGCCAGAAAGTTTAACCCGCCTGAGTCCATCCTGCACGTATATAAATTTAACACCCACCCGTGTATTGAATACTGTTGCCACATCTGGTCGGGTGCTCCTGCTATTCACCTCAGGGTTCTTGACAAAGTCCAACGAAGAATCTATAATGTGATCGATACCGACTTGGCAGCTCGGCTGCAGTCGCACTCTCACCGGCGTGACGTGGCTTCCCTGTGGCTCTTCTATAAATGCTTTCAAGGCTTCTGCTTCTGTGAACTTAGATCACTGGAAACCCGTAAGTATAAATTTGCACGAGCTATTAGATTGGCAACTAGGTCCAAACCCTTTTACAGTGAAACCGATAATATGTAACCGCAATTTCTACTCTAACAGCTTCTTTTCACGCACTTCCCACCTGTGGAATTCCCTTCTATATACTTGCTTCCTCGACAACTACAATATCCAGAAAAATAAATGTAAGGTCAACAGACATCTCTTATCCCACTAACTCACATCCATTCTCTCAAGCTTTTTTCTGCATCTACTCCAACCTTATTCTCAGTGTTCTCTTCTGTCTATTACCCTCCTCCTGACATTTCATATAAGTAACCCCTCTTTCTCATCACTTTTCTCTATGTAACCCCCTGCGCAACAGTGGCAGTAGAATGCCTGACTTGGAGTGAAATGATTAAAAACATCTTTGAGGAGATTGTCTAACATTCACTGCCATACAGAAAGACACATATCACGTAACAGATCCTTATTCTTTTCATTGTTTCTAACGAATCTTTTCTGTTTCTTCATACTCTGCTTAGCTTTTGGAATGCACTTTTTTATATCCCAATTCGCTTTTGAATATTTTGTCACACATTCAGTGCTCTTTTAAAACCCTTACAAGATATTTAAATTTTCATACTTGTTCGATTTTGCTATCTCGAATTTGAAATTTGCACTAAGGTTTCATCCTTTTTCTAACAACCATGCATTCTCCCTACAATAGTCAAATTTAGTGGCTGTTTCTTATTCCTCAAAATTTTTAATTCGAGAAAATTTGTTCAACCTGAACTTACAGAACAGAAAATTGTTCAGTATTTAAACAATTCCCTTATTCTTCTTTGAGAGAGAAAAATCATTTAAGAACAAAATACTCACTGGAGAAAAAAAAGGATTAACAGCGTCTAAAAAGGAAGAAATTGTGGAATGAATAACATGTTTTCTCATTTCAGTTCAAATAAGAAAACCTAGGAAGAAATATATATATATATATATTCTGTTTGGTGGGGGTTGTTTTTATCACGAATTGTTGGAATGAAAAGTAACACTTCAAAATGATGTATTAGAAGTGGAAATTTAAATAGAGATCTTGCTATAGTACTTACATTATTCGAACTATTGTCCTAGTCTTTGTTGCCATTTGTATGACGTTTCGGCCGTTGTATGCTCCGGCCTTCTTCAGGTGCTAGGAATTTCGAAACGAACTCTTTATTACAATCACTGGGATATATCATTCTTATTCCTTGCCTAGAGCCACTTCTGGTAGTCATGAGTTATCTCCCTCTAACCCGATTAAGTAAGTTACTTGTTTACCACTGCTGTAGCCTAGTATTTAACTCGCGACTTTTTGGGTCAAATTCACAAAAACTAAACAACGTCTTTATCCTTAACGACACATGGTTTATTCGTACAAATGGAAACCATGTACAAATGGAAACCACGTACAAGATGAGGACAATGTCCGAATAATATAAATACTGTAAATACTACCTCATCTCAGAAATATATACATATATTGCTATATGACAACGGTAGGCATTTTGTTGCATTGTGTTACCCATTGTGGTACTCATTTCTTCCTCATGTTGCGTCTGTTGCGAAAGAGTAGCCTTCAAAAAGATGACATTTTACGGCGCTATTTAACATTTCTTTCGTTTCAACACATATAAGTTACCGAAAGATTGATCGTTGATTTTATCCAATCAAAACCAGAATTGCCATTTTATCATTCAAAATGATTTATCTAAAATGTCGTATAGCCGTAGAAAAAATATTGATCACAGGATAAAGTTATAATTTTATTTGAATTCTAAAAGGATTCTGAGATTATTTCTATCTAACAAATGATATCCATCTGAAAGTAAGCAAAGATTTTAAGACACAGAAAAAAATCTTAAAGAATTTAAACTCAACAGGATGTACTGACAATAGGAGTAGCAGAAAATCTAGTACTTTTTTCATTTATCTGCCATGTCTCTTCTGGACGTAGGCGATGATGGACCTCCACTTACCCCTATCCTTTGTCGTTTTTAGCACTTTTTCTTTTAGTATCTTTTCCAAAAGCTGCTCTGCCATTCACATGCTCAAGTCTATCAAGTATGTCTCGCGTTGCTTTCCCCTGTCTCTTTCTCTATATTCGTCTTGTGAGTATTAGATTCTCCAACCCTCCTTCCTCATTACGTGTCCAAAAATCTTCCGCTCTCTCTTCCTGATGTTAAGTATAAGTTCCCTTTTCGTTTTCATTCTCTCTAAAACCTTTGACGTTACTCACGTGTTTAGTCCATGGTATTCTCAGCATCTTTCGATAGAACTATATTTATGTTGCTTTTATTCTCTCCGTCTTTGAGAAGATTGCCCAGTATTCGCTGACGTATAATAGGACATTTATCGGATAACAGTCCCGTACTCTTTTTTTTGGTTTTCAACGAAATCTTCCTGTCTCTAAATACTCTGCTTAGCTTCTGAAATGCGTACTTGGCAATGCCAACTATTTCAGATCTGTGTCGCACTTTTTGTCTTTTGTCAGCTTTCTGCACCTGCTTTATTTTAGTATCTCTGGCTTGTAATTGACATTTTGTTTTTTTCTATTTTCTGATGATTATGCATTCAGTTTTTTTAGTAACTCACGTTTAGTTCTTGCTTCTCGCTTTCCCTTGATACTTCTGTACGAGGTCTTGTATTTTCCTTTCCATGTCTACTATCAGCACTGTCTCGTCTGCGTATCTTATATTATGAATGTGGCCACCAATGACAAATCCTGGCAGGAATGCACAGGTTAAATAGATCCAGTGGCAAGTAAACTACCTAGCTAATTTTAGTGAATTGACGGCAGACAAAGAGCAAAGTTACTGAGAGAAAAGAAAGATAATAAAGTTACTTAGAGAAATTAAAGTTAATTAGAATATATAGTGATAGCAAAGGAGATACTTTTTATTTATTTACTTATTTATTTATTTGTTTATTCAAATTACACCAAGCAAGGCAACTGGCAGTAAAGGATTATTTAAAGACTTTAGAAGAAACCAAAAAATCAGTCTTTAACCGCAAACAATGGTAAAACTCTACTGCTGTTCAAAAGCCCGGGGTTTTCTACGGACCGGTTGATTCTGTAAAATAAATAAATAGTAAAAAATTCAGAATTTAACCGGAGACATTAGAAGTATAGACCTAAAATGGATTTTATAAGAAATCAGAAACTCATGAACAGCAAACAAGGGACAAATATCTACTCATTTGGTGAATCGGATGACAGGCAAACCTATTTACACCTATTTAGACATATCGAGCGCCATGATCGCCTACGTCCTAAAACGATATGACATATAAAAGATGTATACACGTGTGTATCTGTGTGTGTGTCAAATATTCGTTTCTAATGTATTAAGTAAAATCGATACTCTTAGAGAAAACGCTTCAAATAAATCTATTCTAATTAATTAAAATGATTATTATAAAAAGAACAAATTATCGCCTCTGAGAGTAGCGTTCAATATTCAGCTAGATATATCACTACCATATTATTATCCTCTTTTGACAATTACCCAGGACTACTTATCACCAGCCCATACATGATAGTAAGGAGGCTCTTAGTAATGCTCTAATTAATGTTTAAATCTTTACCCTCTTTCTTTGTTTTAGTTTTGTCATCCATTCACACAAACTCGTTATGTAAGTTACTCGCTGTTTTCCTTACTTAATTATTTCATGCGCGCTCAAATGTCCAGTCTCCCAGATGTTAAAGTTTTTCACTGTTTTCTTTATTTAAGCAAATGGGATTCATATTTAATTCGCCATTGAAAAACTGGGATATAAGTAGGAATAAATCCAAGGTTAAATCACAAACAGCCTATTTTTTGAGACGATATTATTTAGGCGGTCATCGTATATTCGATAAAGAAACGATATAATTGATATGGAAAATTTTATCAAGATAAAAAAAAACTTGGAGAATCTGACACTCAGGAGGGCAGCGAAAATCATTGCTAAATTTATTTAACGAGCGGGTGTATATGAATATCAGAATAGGAATAAGAAGGGATAGTAAAGGAACAAATACGACTTATAACAGCAAAGGATAGGAAGCTACGGAGGGCTATGATCAACATGTTTTGAAGAGAGTCGGTACATAAAAGAAAACGACCAAGTTTTCTCATATTTAGATATCCAGAATACTTGTTGGACATTACATTGTTTGGATTATCATTAAAACATTGCAGGAATATAAAGGCTGTCACAAAAAGGGACTGAATTTGGACTTCGTCGTCAGTTTGAATATTTGTAAACATGCGTTCAGTTTAATATTTAATCTAAACAGTTTAACTTCTTTGTATGTCAATAGAAAACATATTTTGTGAATGAAAAAGCACAACATTCATTGTCCTTTAAAGTGTGAATAATTTATTGGCGGACACAATTTTAATTATTTAAAATAGATTTATTTTAAACGTTTTCTTAAACAATATCCATTTTGCTGAATAAATTAGCAAAGAATAATTGACACAAACATATAGGTACACACTAAAGTTTTCTCCGAATTTTATGTGCCATATCATTTTAGTATGAGGGTGATCATAGTTATCAATTTCTTCAAATAGGTATTGATAGATTCGGCCATATATATATATATATATATATATATATATATATATATATTACAAAAAGTGAAAGAACACGTAGATTAAAACCCAGTGTTCAAGCATTTACTTTTATAAAGAGTGCTCGATATAGCGTAGAACATTGTAATTTTGTTATTACACTGGTTTATAAAAGCATAATATCACTACACATAATTTACATGTTTCAGGCCAATACTGTTCTTCTTCAGGTTATATGTTAGACTAAATGATGCAACTTCTTGTAATTCTTTACTTCTGCAAAATGTACCTCAGTATGCCGAAAAATCTTAAAAATGAATTAAATCTTTATTTTCGGCAATATTTAATACTGCACAAATATATATATATATATATATATATATATATATATATATATATATATATATATCATCGATCTCTAATTTATGTTAATAATAAATATATATTTTCCTATTCCCTCGACGGTAACTGAAGTCTGTCATATAATGCAGAATATAATCGTCAGATACTGATTGAAAAATCTCTGTCTTCCTCCCCCCCTCTCTCTCTCAATCTATCTATCTATCTATCTATCTATCTATCTATCTATCTATCTATGTATATATATATATATATATATATATATATATATATATATATTATATTTCGATTTCTACTATCTGTTTGCAGGAATACCTATTCCAGGTGTCTTGTTATGGCTACACTTGATTATTTGTTTTACTAACTCCAATATTATCAGCGTTACATTTTCAAAATTCTCTTACTACGTGGGCTGTACTTTTTTAGACATTTTTGTATTTCTCTCAAACTGGGATTTTAAAGAATTTTTCAATGTGGTGTTCTAGCAATCCAAATGCACTTTCTTTGACAGGTACTGTTCTCGTTTTCCATTTTCACATTGTTTCGCATTTTATTCTCCACAGTTCAATAGTTTTTCAAATTTCTTGGATGCTGTGTTACAGTCTGCTGGGAAATCCATATCAATTAATAGATAAGATTTTTCTTTCCATTTTTTACTATTATGTACATTTGCTTCAATTTTCCTGTCTGTAAAGATGTATTCCCGTGGTATTGTGACGTTTTCTATTTTTTAAACGGTGCTTTGTTATGTTCATGCCAGTGTTAATATCTCCTTTAAGTGTAAATATTGCCACAATATATCGTGACAATTTATATATTCCTTTGATGCAAGTACAGCATATCCGCAGATTAGATGGTCTGTGGTTCCTTGATATTTGCGAATTCTTTCTCCCTCATTTACACCGATCTACTTATAACCTTCTTCCTGCTTTTCAATTTGATTGTTACCCTAGGGTTTAAACTAATGAAGAATGTTTGTTGTAGTGATCCGCATAGAATTGTGGATTTAGCACATTTATCTAAACCGAATTCCATTTCAATGTCATCACTAAAACAGTTTACTGTTTTCAGGAAACCTTCCAGCTCACTGTCATTCATAGGATACAACCATATGTAAATCATCCATGTAATTTAGATGGCTTATTTTCTTTTGAGTTAAATTTAAGCCATATTCCATCGAGTTAAGTTCGCTGGTTAATGCTATTAGGAATATACGAAATAATAAGGGAGACAACGAGTCACCTTGAAATATTTTTCTGATGATGTTTAATTCACTATAAATTTGGTTTATATGATCGAGATTAAGTGTTGTTTTTTCATATCGACATAATTTGTTTGAAATGATTGGTGACGTTAAGTGATATCTAGTCTATAGTTAAAGAGTTTAAGTTCCAGGAACTGGGTGCCATTTTTATTAAAGCTTCTTCAGGGATCAAGAGAAAAATTAAAAAAATACAAAGAGACATCGAATACTTGTATGTTATGGTTTTGGGTTAGTTCTTGTTAGTCAGATACATATCACATGTGTTAAACAATATATAATTTAAAAATATATATGCGAGAAATATTTTAGACGGTAAAGAGTGTACATCATTCTGTATGTTTGCTTTTATGAAGAAACGCTTATCTGTATAGGTCTATGTTGGACTGTAACGTTAGTTAATATATATATAAATATATACACATATATATATCAGAACGAAAATCTAAGGGTGAGCCAACAACCTACAAAGGTTTCGCTTAACAGCTCGTCAGAGAAAATTGGCTCCACTTCTCCCTGACGAGCTGTTAAGCGAAACCGTGGTGGGTTGTTGGCTCAACCTTAGATTTTCGTTCTTGTTTGCTCTACTTTCGCGTTGGGTACTTCTTGTGCTCTGCTTTCGTATTGAGCGCTTTATTGCTAAGGTTTTCGTCTTGGGTTTTTTTCTTTCTCACGAATGCTTGACTTTTTGTTCAAGTATTTCGTTTGTTTCTTTTTTTCTTCCCCTTCTTTTCCCTCTGGGTTCGTTCCCGGTGCGTCTCAAGATGTTCCTAGTTGTAGTTTAATTATTGATAATCTTGACAGAATTAGTTTTGCCGATATTGGTATTATAACTATAATTATTATCATTAATATATATATATATATATATATATATATATATATATATATACAACACCCCAACGGACGGTCCGAACAATTTTCTCCGGCGGCCGTTCTCCACGCGGTGATGTTTGCCGGGAGTTTGCTAAAAATCTCGGAGCCTCAAGCTGGGGGTACAAGATTGAACTATAAGGAACGAACTTTCACAACTTGGATGAGTTGAAAGGATGTTTTATTTTGTTTAGAGTTAGCCTTTTTCGGTTGGGGCAGTCGAATGTGACACACAGCTCTAACTCTAATTAATGGAGATCAACAAATCCGAACTGACCGAAACAAGACGAACGGAGGTTCACTTCACTCAACTGACTGACTCACTTAACTGACTCTCTCACTCTACTCTACTGATCTGACTCGGAAAAATTACCTGAATTTATTTAAAATTGATCCGGAAATCCGGAAATGCTTTAGACCAGCTGGTGATAACCATTGGCGACTGCAAGTCCGAAATTTCAGTTATCTTTTTTTTTATCTTAATAAAGCTTCCGTCGGAAAATTCTTAATGTGTGGTTAAGATACAGTAAAAGACAGCCTTTGACCTGGTTATTCGAAAACCCACCTCCTGAACTTTATCTCTTTATCACATTAAATCACTAAGTCAAATATTTACCGGAAGAGTGGTAGGATTTAAAACAGTAATCGGATACCCTTGTCTCTTCCACAATTTTCCTCATAAGAAAAAGCGTTTATTTATTTATTTATTTTTTCCTCTTCTTTTTCACTTTTGTTAAATATGTTTTTAAACTATTTTCTATTCTTAACCATTTTCTATTTTAATCTATTATAATAAAATAGATATTTTACAAAACACCTTAATATACGCCTAGTTATCCTGTCATATATATATATATATATATATATATATATATATATATATATATATTAGTCATCCACATACGAGCCCGTTTCGCTGTACCACAGCTCATCAGTTTGGCTAGACATATCCACTTGTTTCTGGCCGGGATCGAAACTCGACCAATTTGGTGTCAGTCGGAGTCTTTACTCCCTAAGAAAGAAAAACATGTTCACTTCTGCCCAGTCCTGCCGCCATGTTCCGCTGGAACATAAAACTCCTGCGGTCCATTTGATCATCGATGAATCCTACCGTATCCCTTTCGGATATAAACGAATTCGGTCCCTCCAAATCTGGAAACACAGCAATGGCCAAACAAAAGTATCTCCAAATTATATGTAAGTCATTTCCTTTTTGCTTCTCCTAATACTTTGCTTTGCGTTACATATAATAGATATGTATTTCCTCACTTGTGGACACCTGTTTTTACATATGTATTATTGTATATGTGTTAATACTTAAAAGTCTCTTTGAGAACAACGTCCATTTATTTATTTCATTTCTCCGTTCCGCTTTACATGGTCAGTCAGTTAAGTGCCATGCGCGATACACGCTTTGGGCGATCATGTCTCCAAAGAGACATGACTGACTGGGCAGAAGATTATCCCGCAGTAGGTAACCCGTCTTAATATTATTTACTGTCTCACGCGGGAATGATAAATAAGAAGTATTCTTTTACTTCTAGAAATTCATAACATTATAATATTCTGTTCTCTGCATGCACTCTATTCTATTTTACTTCATAATCAATCTGTTATAACTATGTCTTCTCCCCATTATTTGCTACTATTATGTGTTATCTTTTTCTCCCTTTTAATATTTATTATATAATTTTATATTTTATTACTATAATTATTATTATTATATTTTATTATTATTTTATATAATTGTATATTTTTATTATTATATATTATTATACATTTCTATTTATTATATATTATTTTGTTGTATGTTATTTATATTGCTTAATCTTAATATTGTAATGATATAATATGATAGTTTATATAATTACTATTATAATATTATAATATATAATATTTTAACGCGTGTTTTGATATTTCTAAACATTACTTATATTACTTAATTATGACATTGTAATCATTTTAATACATATATATTTAGTATTTTAACATATATTATTTCATTGAAAGATCGAACCGTTAACAACTAATTTTTGAATGTTTTTTTATTTATTTGTGTATAAAAAGTTTGCTTAATTCTTTTATACCTTATTTCGCTAGAATTTTAAATGGAAATGTACATATTTATATTATTCGGACTATTGCAAATGGTTCCGTGGTTATAGACATTGGTTAGTTCCAGTGACTTGAGTTGTAAAGTTCCATACCAGGCTACAGCAGTGGTGAACAAGTAAATTAGAATCGGGTTAGCGGAGATAACTCGTGTTTACCAAAGAGGCTTCGCACAAAAGAAATGAGAATGATATACCCCAGTGATCGTAATAAAGGGTTCGGTTCGAAATTCCTAGCACCGGAAATAGGCCGAAGCGTACAACGGCCGAACACTCGTACAAAAGGCAACAAAGATGTGGACAATAGTTCGAATAATATAAATACTACCTCATCTCAGAAATATAGACAAATGGAAATTTATTTACTTTTCACATTCAAACACATACTATACTCGCTCATCAACACAAATTCATAGATATTTCTCTAATGCAAATATATTTTAAGAAGATAATTGTCCGTCACTTGATACTCGTATACAATATTTCGCTACAATTTTGAACGAAAATGTATTTCGTCTTGTCATTCTCACACATACTAACGTTACCGAGATATAAATACACTTTATTTCGTCTATAGTTTAAATAAGTTTGACACATGCATTATTTTCGCATACATACACCTACATTTAAAATAAACATTGCTATTATGACATGTGAAACACACATACAAACATGCGTAAATTTTTTGGGGGTTGGGGGTTGCTCTATATTAAAAGATATTAGCTTGTTGCTTTTTTATTCGTGACACGTATCTGAGCAATGAAATCAAACATCAATCAACATAGTGCCTCTTTAGATTTTTTAATCTTTAAATTCGTCGTTAAAGCATCTCTGAATAGGATTGTTAAAGTGAAACATATTAGATTAAAGACACTTTTTCCTGTTCTTATTCTATTCATTTTGTTGGATTTCAGTCCATATATATGTGTATGCGTATGTGTGTTTGTGTGTGTACGTATGTGTGTGTGTGTGTGTGTGTATTAAATGAGTATATATATATATATATTTTTTTTTTTAATAGAATTTCAAATATATCTACTTCTTTGAGATATGACCTTCAACACGTGGGTGATCATGTGTCGTGATAACTTTCTATCTTTTGTACCATGCCTCCCATTCCCAGATTTTATTTGCATTTACACTAGCTGTTTAAATAGGATAACCGTCGCTTTCGTCTGTCCACCTCGCTGTTGATGATTCCTGAGAGTGTCAAATCTGCAAAAATCAATTTTATTGCAAATATTTTTACTTTCACATTGTGACCATAGCTATAATCACTATTTTATTTACATTTTCCTTAGAAAATCCTCATTGTTAACATGTTAAGTCCAAGGTATTCTCAGCATTCTTCCGTAGAAACATATTTACCTTTTTTAAGTCTCTTCTTCATTTGTAAGATTTTTCAGCAGTCACTGCAATATAGAAGAAAGAATATTATAAAACAGTTCAGCATGCTTCTCTTTAGCTTTAAGTATTTTTCCTTTTAATACTTTGATTTCCCTTTGGAAGACAACTACTGCTATTTTAATGAACACTCAAATTCACATTTTTCGTCTTCTACCCAGATATTTAACTTTTGTGTCGGATTAATTTTAAGATCTACAATTCTTAGTACAGATCTTCGGATGTTCCTCTTTTTTTTTAATCATATCACCCCGAGCAAGGCGGTAACGCCACTGATGTGCAGGGGGGCTACGTAAGAGTGAAAAGATTGGAAAAGAGAAAGCCGAAAACCACATCCTAAACAGGGAACAAGGGATGAGCCTCTACACTTGTACAATAGACGTGGGTGGAGTGTGACACCGGGCGATAGTTTATTCTATCTACTTCAATTGAGAAAAAAAAATGAAAAAGAAGAAAAAAAAGGAAAAGATAAGTGAGAAGATTGGAAAAGAGAAAGCCGGAAACCACATCCTAAACAGGGAACAAGGGATGAGCCTCTACACCTGTACAACAGAAGTCTTACTGACAATCATAGCTTTTGTTTTCATACATTTGCTGTTTCTTCCTTTATTCTTACTTTCTTTAACTACAGTTCTATCAGATTTCTTGTAGTTACTTTTCTGTCTTCTATTAAGGCTGCATATTTTGTTGTTAACACCAACAGTAAGCAACAATAACAAATCCTGGTGAAACTTATAATTTTCTCATGACCGCCTCGCTGTAAAACGTTGAGAAAACAAAACAATTGCTTACACCCTTTTCTAGTTTTTGTATTTCTGTCAGTTAAGTACCATACACGCTTAGGCCATCCTGCCTGTATATTTTGAATTATGACTGACTAGGCAGAGGATTTTACCCACACTAGGTTGACGTTTGTTTTTCTGCGGTAGACTAGTTGCCAACCAAGGCTATAAAAACTAGTCTATTTTGCTATTCAACCCGTAGCTGAAGTAGAGAATTCCTGTCGTTTTGAATTCGGCGTTTTTCATTCTCCTCGTCCGTTTCCCACCCAAGACTATAGAACCCAGTCTGTCTTGCTATTTACTCATAGCTGAGTGGGAGGAAAGATTGATTCCTACCTTTCCCAGTGGTATTATTAGTACGAAAACGAACGTAACAAATTCGACTTTAAAGGTACATTGCAATGTTATTTTAGAAAAAATTGAAGTTTTATTACTTAACACAAAAAATACTTCCAATATTTCAAAACCAATTTAATGTTAAAAACATAAATTTTGTTTAATAAAAATGCAAAATTTTCTGCATATCTTTTAAAACTT
Source organism: Ascarosepion bandense (assembly GCA_037127315.1). Classification (NCBI taxonomy): domain Eukaryota; kingdom Metazoa; phylum Mollusca; class Cephalopoda; order Sepiida; family Sepiidae; genus Ascarosepion; species Ascarosepion bandense. The sequence continues at coordinate 8,248,461 of JBBBDQ010000488.1, forward strand.
TTTTTCAAACACTCACTTTATTACATCTTGCTTAGGCCAAAACCTTTTCATCAATCACTGGTAAAAACGAAAGGTAAACCATGCAATAGTAGAAAATCATATTTAAAAAATCGTCTTATCTATATATAAAATTCTGTAACTTCCGTCTGTCCGTCCGTCACACCCTTTAAGAAAGCCATACAATGACCGATCGAAATATAATTTTGGGGAGATGCGTAAACTAGTAAGTGGGTACAAAGTAAAGTTGGTTTTTACTTCAATGAGTAGCTTTGTACAATTGTAGTGAACAAGACAAATTCAAAATTTAAAATTTAAATCTGACTCATTGATTTTGTTAGAAAAAAAAAGAAAAAAGATAAAAGAATTTTCTGGAATTTACAAACGTTGAACACAAAACTCGCGAAATTTCACACGTCGATGTTTTAAGGCAAATAGCAAACTAGGAAGCATCTAAAAAAAAAATTCAGATAATCTTTAATTATAAAAAAACATATCAAATTCCTTTTACGGACCCTTTTCGCGAGCCCAGAAATATATATGAGTGTGAATTTCCAAATGACCTGTTTGAAGCCCGGGGACAACAAAATAAAACAACGAGACAATAAGACGGTCGCAGTAGAGAAAATACGAGCAAAATTAACATGTCCCTTGACAAACGTCAAGTGTTCGTATTATTATTGCCTCCCTTTCTCTCTCATTTTCTTTTTCTTCATCGTCCGCTAATCTACTTAACTGACCGGTACCCTAAAGACTGAGCTAAGACTTCAAAGACACTCCTAACAAACACACGCACATACATACATACGTACGCATGTCTACTAACAAGGTCAAATCAAACTAATCTGTTTCAACACATATACACTTCACTATAACGGATACTCCACTATACAATAAAGTCTTCATTGGGTTTTTTTTATTTTTGTTTTTTGTTGATTTTACTGAATAGAATTTTTATTATTTAACACAAAAATACTCCTTCTATTTAAAAAAAAACAATTCAATGATTAAAAAATTTTTTTCGCGTATTTACTGTATTTTCTATCAAACCAGTTCTAGATTATCTTTTTATTTTCCAAATAAATCAATCTTATCTCACTGTTTAAAAATTTATTTTTGTTATAACTTATTTAAACGCTTTTTCACAATTTATAAAACACAAGTGTACATCCGCCTGAATTTGCATCGCACTTCCTTGTTTCATTCTGAGACTACAGATACAAATAAAAACTATTTTAAACCTGCTATAAAATTTACTGAGGCGTAATGGTAGCGAGATTCTAGTGCTTACGATTAATACTAAGTAAAGGATTTATATCTTGACTGGGTCCTTCATGTACCAGATGAGATGGTCTTATTAGTTAGATAGATAGATAGATAGATAGATAGATAGATAGATAGATAGATAGATAGATAGATAGATTGATTATGAACAGACCGAGATAGATAGATAGATAGATAGATAGATAGATAGATAGATTATGCTAATAAAATTATTTTTCTTGTTAAATTACAAACAGCCCAGTTGTTCATATACATCTAATTACATAAACGTTAGACGTACAAATATACTGAGCCCAAAGTGCGTAAGCCTACAACCGTTGTCGTAAAATGTACGTACATTTTCAATAGCTTTCAACTGATTGAAAGCAAAGGATAAAGAAGAGATCTACGTAAAGAAAGCAAGGAACCTTTCTTCGCGTTCACTGCTCTGTAAATGAAGCGTTACGGGGGACATCAAGCATTCTCTGTTTGGTCCAGCAGAATAATTCAATTGGCCAAGCTGTTTATAGATTTCCACTAATGGAAACCTTAAATGGAAAGAAAGACAGATCGAATTCTTTGTCTTGTGAAATGTTATAATTTCATTACCCGATCCAGTGACGTCATTCTGCTTGAAAATAAACTCAATCAATGAAGCAAGGTAGAATAAAATAAAAATTATCAGCCCAAGAGAGACAAAAATAATCACTGGATTCCATCGTCACTGGTTGAGTGGTTTAATTCTCCGACGTCAAGAATATGTTGGAAACTCACACTTTAATTTAGAATTGCTTTGTGCGTCAGTAAAATAAAAACAAGCGTATGAGTTTAAATTAAATTTCACCTTCTTCATTCAAGAGAGGGAATATCGAATGTTCTGTTATCGAAAAATTCCTTAAAAGATTATATTATTTATTTACTCGATGTAAAAAAATAATTATGTTTTCAATTCTACAGGGAGCTTTGAGAAGAAGAAAAAAAACTTATCTCCATATTTGATAATATGTGGTCTTGAAAATTTCTCTGGAGGTTTTTAAAATTCTTTGTCCTGAACAAATATTTTTCTTGGTAGATTGATCTTAAAACTTACCATGGTTGGAGTAAGAAACAAAAAAGCAATACAAGAGAGTGCTATAATGTTCTATACCCATTTACTTCTAGACTCGGCCTATTTCCAAAAATCTGAACATAAGAAGGAATTTGTTTTTCTTTTGCATTTCGTTTAAAGGATGCCACTAGAATAATCAATGCATACCATAACAATACGAGTGCACCAAAAGTTGATATGGGGTCACTCTCGTTGGATAGGAAAATACTTGACCTCACTCCTGCATTTGGTTTTGAACGCGTGTGAATGAGCTTTTCATTCACGCAGTTATATAAAAACTAGCAGTATAGCCTGGCGTTGCTCGGTTGTAATGATAGCTTTAAAACTAATTCATGGTCCTTGAGCTCAGATCAGCCTAAAGAATATTTGTGTTAAGTTTGGTGAGAATCAGATAAAAATTGTGAATTTGTATAAAGGACATACAGACAGATAAACACACACACACACACACACACACACACACACACACACACACACACACACACACACACACACACACACACACACACATCTTGCCTTTTATTTATATATATATATATATATATATTATCGATTTTCTGCACTATTGTAAGAACTGCAACCTTGAGATCGATAATATATATATATATATGATCGATTTTCTGCACTATTGTAAGAACTGCAACCTTGGAACTTCAGAATATCGTTTCTTATGTCTTTGTCTATGAGTATATCAAATTTGATAAAAATTGGATCACTCCTTCTATAACCTGATATTTTCAATGATCGATTTTCGATATTTATCGGGGGTACCTCGACACAGAACTTAACGAAGAACATTCGCAGACGCTTATAGTACAACTGTGTAAATTTTCAAGAAAATCGGTTCAGCCGTTTCGGAGTCTATAGTTAACGGACACACACAGACACATACACACACAGACAAAGTTCCATTTATAAAAAATTGAGATCTGCATTGCAGAGTAAGTTGAAATAGTTTTCCTATACAGCAACCGAGAGTGTAAGAACTACATGCAAAATACTGAAATTAATAAAATATGATATTAAATACGAAATAGTCAAGTCTCATGTTATAATTTTGATGGCACACTCACTTTATTACATCTACTTAGTCAGGCCGAAACCTTTTCAGCAATCACTACTAAAACGAAAGAAATACCAAAGTAGCAGGAAAACCTTAAAAAATCGTCTTATCTACGTATAAAACATTGTAACTTCCATCAGTTAGTCAGTCCGATAGATAGCCATACAATGAACGATCGAAACCAAGTTTTGGGCAGAAGTACAAACTGATAAAGGGGTACAATGTAAAGTTAGTTTTTTTTTTTAATTATAAATTTTATTATTTAACACACAAAATACTCACACTGTCTTAAAAGCAATTTTATGATTAAAATAAAAAATATTTTTATTTAATAAAAATGCAATATATATATATATATATATATATATATATAATTTTTTGCATAGTTTTTCTTTACGATTTTTTTCTACAAATATTCAGTTTATAATTCACCCTAAATTAACGAGAATTATAAACAAATCACAAGCCTAAATGCACAGAAAAGTTTAAATTTGGTTTTAAACAGAAATATTTACATATATCCAGTTGTATGTTGCATGCTCAAGAGTAAGTCATCTTCAGAATTCTTCACTCTTAAATATATATGTATATCTTCTTCAAATTTCATTGATTGGTCCGCGAAATTGAACAAAAAGTAGAGTTCGCAAATCTCCACAAAAATTTTAGTAATTTTCAACAATACTAAATACTGTCATAATTTCAACACGCGTCGGTGTTTTGTCAAAATATCTACTACAAATAAAATATACAAGTAAAAACATACGATATAAAAAAGATCAGATTTCAGAACTCAAATTACACCACATTGATAATGTTGCGAGTTTAATGCTATCATCTTTTGCCAGCAAAAAATGTATAGTCTATTCGATTTCTTTTCTACAAAATATGAGTATATATATATATATATATATATATATATATATATATAATGTAATGTACACTTTAACATTTGTATAATTTTATGTATCTAAAAATTGCCTATTTATACCCTACTAATCAGGCACATTTGCGTTTTTCGACACCCACAGAGCCAACCTGTGGTTCAACTATACTAAGTGCGTTGTCTAGTCTGAACAAGGCCATGACTCTCAAACCCTTGGTCACGATGACTTGCGATTTCGTATTAGCACAACGATCGACGAGTCCCGTCGACCCGATTTCACTCACAATGCTTGAGTCAACCTGTGGTATGATTTTCAGGTACTTTCTAAAGGTTTCGGGCGCTGGGATCGGTTTCTCTAAACCGGTACGTCAGGAAGTCACCTTCCTGACAAATCGACCAAAGTGAGATTCGAACCCGACCTTCATGTGCCCATATTTCAAAATTATACAGATACTGTGTTACACGTCGTTTTTCATCTTAATGTCATTTAGAGCTCCTCGTTTTAAAACACATCAATTCATCAATTGTTTTATAAGGATATGATTAAAATAAACTGCGTCATTTTTAGTATTTTATAAGTTGGTATTCGTCGTCTCATTGGTAGGACCGTGGCAATAAATCTTAAAACACTTAAAATTTTTACTGTTTTGTTCTACTTTTTATCTCTTAAATAGCCCCTCAATTTTCTTTAATTTCAGAATCGGCATTGTCGAATAGATCAGTGTCTTTTTTATTTTATAAGCACTCTCGTCGAAATCCCTCCAAGTTTGTCCTGCTACTTACTCATAGCTTGGTGGGTGTGGGGGAAGAAAAATGATTCATACTTTTCCTAGGGGTATTATTAGTATGTTAGAGAATGTAATGAATTTAAATTGGAATTCAAACTTGTCTCTCTGATACTTTAATCCCAGCCGTGACTTAAAACTTTAGTCCCTTCATAACTGGTGGATCCCTGAAGGTAAGTTGTTAACGGGCAGTCAACCGGAGTCCTAATATTTTCTTGTTTTTCTTTTCTCGAACCAAACCTCTTTTTGATTTACATAAATGATCTATCAATTTATCAGATCATTTATGTGTATCTATGATACAACAGTATATGGGTTCATCTTCAAACCGAGATGATCAGAGATTGCCAGCTGATCGCTCCTTTGTTCTACATCTAACATCTCAGTAGAGCAAAATCTGGCTGGTTACATTCACCACCTCGAAAACCAAGATCGTTGCCTTCCATCATCGCCGATCAGAGTCTGGATTAATATCAGTTACGATAAATAGATGTTACCTTGGAGAGGACCAGTGCATTGAGCACCTATTAAGACATAAACTCAACTAAAACCTCAAATACAGCTCGTAAGAAGGATCCATCACTTTACAAGAGTTAGTCCAAATGGAATACTGCTTCCGTATTTGATGTGAAGCTCCCTAGTTTTCGCTTTCCAATCTCAACCGAGTTCAATAGACGCACCGCAACTTTTGGGCGACAAATTATTTTTTAACCCTACAACCTGTTTCCCATGGACGTAATAGTGCAAGCCTCTCGCTGCTCTCTCACTGTTTCCTTAAAAAGTGCTCAGATAAACTACATTTCTTAGTTCCACCAGATATAACCTTCATGGTTAAGACACATTATGCGCATTTTAATGAACTAAATTAACTTCCTTCGTATTCTATTTGTAAGATGCAAATCGCACTCGATCAGCTTCTTCCTACAAACCACGAGGGTCCTTTCTTGATAAACACAATCTCAACATGTTCAAGTAAAGAAATAGCAGTTATCTTCCACACATATCCTTCTAAAGTGTGGATCTTATTGTGTAAAGCTCATCATGGAGCAGCTCCTGGTTCTTGTACAAGGTTAATATCACTGTAAAAATATATATATAAATTAATATTTGTGACCGGATACCAGATTGTATCTATTTGCTCACGTCTACCTTAAAATATCAGGTTATTTTATTTGAGTTTTATATTTTCATATTTTTTAACAAATTAAAGAATTTTGTAAATACAAACGAATTAAAGTTCGCATAAAATTATTATTATTATCATTATTATCATGTTGTCATTTTTTCCATATTTTTATTTCTGCTATGGTTGCATAACAAGAAGAAGACCTAAGGCAGGTCGTGATATGTTGTTATGACTCCTTTTCATGTTTTTTCATATCTCCCTAAGATCCCTAGCGTTACATAGTTTTCCTTAGTGTGTGGGCTGTACTTGACAAGACAATTTCTTGTATATCTCTTAACTGGGGTTTCCGGGGATTCTTTCAATGTGTTGTTTTATTCCATTTTGTATCATTCCAAGTGCACCTATTTTCACTGGCACGATTTTTGTTTTCAATTTCCACATTTTTCTATTTCACTTTCCAGGTCTTTATATTTTGACAGCTTTTCGATTTCCTTCGTTGCTATGTTACAATCCGCTGGACAAGCCATATCAATTAACAGACAATTTGTTTCTTTCTGGATTTTAACAATAATGTCGGGTCAATTTTCTTCAATTTTTCTGTCTATGTAGATGGTGTCATCGCATAGAATGAGACATTTTCTATTTCTGTAACCGGTGCTGGGTGATGTTCAACCAGTGTTTGTTTACATATTTTCCATAATGTTTGCACATTGTCCAATGTAAATATTGCCCTACTCTATCGTGACGATTTTTATATTCATTTGGGGCAAGTACAGAACATCCTGAGATTAGATGGTCTATTGTTTCTTGATATTTATCACAGAATTTGCATTTTGGATCAACATTATGATTATATTTGCCTGAAAGTTCCTAGTGAAAAGACTTTGGTCTTGCGCTGCAAGAATAAAGCCTTCAGTCGCAGACTTTAATCCAGATGCACGTAACCATCGATGAGTAATAACTTTATCAATATTTGATTTATTAGCACGTTCTGGATATTGGCCATGCAGAGGTTTGTCTTGCCAGCGTTTTTTTATCTGTTCAAGTGCTTTATTCTTGGCTTTCTTTTTCATATTTTTGCCGCAATAGTTGGTTCTTGACTTCCGTTTTGCTTTTCTACAGAATCTACTAACTGTAAATATTGTTTGTATTTACTGCCTTCTTTCATTATTGAATATTTTTTCTTTCTGTTTTCATGTTGTTTGACTAATTGTATCATCCTTTGTTGTTTCTATGTATGTTAGTAAGCCAATAGTTGTTGTCTTGTATGACAATTCTAGCTGAATAAGACCTCTTTTACCTTCTTTACGGGGAATGTATAGACAGTCTACATCAGCCTTTGTATGATGCATCTTATGTTTAGATAGATGCTTTCTTGTTTTTGAACCAATTCGTCTGATGTCGTTTAGAGTCCAGTTCAAGATATTGAAACCATATTGGATTACTGGGATGACAAAGCTATGAATGGCCATAATTCTGTTCTGAGAATTCAATTCAGTTTTTAATAGTCTTCTATAGTACTCTTTACAAACTATTTCTTTCATTTTTTAATGGTGAATTTTTCACTCACATTTACACCTAGGTATTTATAAGCTTCTTCTGGCTCTCAGTCTTTTATTGTTACAGCAGGTTCTAAGTTAACTGAGGATGTCTGTTGAAGGGATCCTCGTAAAACTGTAGCTTGAGCACATTTTTTCAAATTAAATTTCATTCCAATGTCTTCACTGAAACATTTTACAGTTTGCAGAAGACCTTCCAGCTCATTATCATTCTTAGCATACAACTTTAAGTCATCCATGTAAAATAGATGGCTTATTTTCTTTTGAGCTATTATTATTATTATTATTATTATTATTATTATTATTATTGTTGTTGTTGTTATAGTTCTTGTTGTTATTAATTATTATTATTGTTATTATACCGTGTTTCTTCATTTTGTGGTTTTTTTCGTCTCTCTGCAACATCCTGTCATTCGTAGCTGTTAATCATATCTTTTCATTATCATTCCCAATACATCTACTCGTTTAGGTGAATTACTAGCTGATTTCCTCTGTCCGTGTTTCACCCATATCTCTTGTGCGTGTCAAATCCTCTAGGCCCGCTTTCCTCATTATGTTGGCTAGATATCTCAACTATATTTTTTTTTATTCTAAGTATAAACTGTATGAAAAAAGATCGCTTGCATTTATTTGTATCTTTTTCCTACGAATTAACTTTACTTTGGGTAAGTAGAAATGTCTCAAATGACTTATTTGACTTTTTGCAATTTTCTTATTGCTTTTTTGTCTTCCTCGTTGTTTCTCTTGTTTTTTCTTCGTTTCATTAAACTATCGTTGTACAAAGTGGTGTGTAGAAACACTGCTACTAATAAAATACTCATGAAAATAATAATAAATACTCATAATAAGAAAGGTACTTAGTATATACGTAATTGAAATAGCAATTTCTTATTAGAGACACCCGTAAGATTATATTTGGTTCTCTAGATGAGACACAAAGATATTAATATCAACAGTATCTGGCCAAATGAAATAAGCTGAACCTCTGCCTCAGCCGGTTTAGTATTACTTTAGGGAAAGGCATGGGTCCTAATATGTTTTAGTTTATGAAGATGCGAAAATATAAATTTTGATATCTAAAACAAGCATCGGATAAACACTGAAATGACATGAACTATTTTGAAATTATCATCGGTATTATCAAATCCTGTAGAAATCAATTTATTCTACTGAAAGAAAAAAGATGTAGTAAAAACAGACAATTCAAAAAAAGCTTTTCTCTTCATACAGACGATCAAAAGTTTTGCATTTATAGCAAACATATGCGTCGGGTTGTATTGTTTACCATGACATATTTTTTTGTTTAGTTTAGCGTCCTCATGCGCACTTGTTTATAAGAAATATTTAGGTTATTATAAAAAGGTGGTGTATAAAAAAATCTTCATGGTTTACCTTTCGTTTTTACCAGTGATTGCTGAAAAGATTTCGGCCTAACTAAGATGTAATAAGATATGTGTGCCATCAAAATTATAACGTGAGACTTGTCTATCTCATATTTAACATAATATTTTATTAATTCCAGTATTTTGGAAGTTGTCCTTACATTCTAAGTTACAGTGTGGGAAAACTACCTAACTTTCTCTGCAATGAGGATTTTTATATAACTACGTGAATTAAAAAACAAACAAACAAACAAAACAACACGCTTTCAAACTCGGATCCAGAGGTGAGATCAAATTTTTCCCCATCCAACTGACGAGAGTGACCACAACAAAGATAATATAACGCTCTGATATTTCGTCCTTTGCTACCTCTTTGGACGAGTTGGTATCATGCTCAATGCGCAGGAAGTAACTTTTTTTCTGGGGACAGAAAATTTATACTATCTTATTACATTATTATTTCATCAACTGATGTTATACTGCATTTACATTATTCATTATTGTCCACAACTTTCTTGCCATTGTACAACGTTTCGAACGTTGTATGCTCTAGCCTTCATCATATGTTAGGAATTTTGAACTGAAACCTTTATTACAATCACTGGGGTATATCATTCTCATTTCTTACCTAGTAGTAATGCCACGATTGGAAGTTATCTCTTTTTAACTCTAAAAATGGCAACAAAGATGAGGACAATAGTCCGAATAATTTAAATAATGTAAATATTAACTCATCTCAGAAATATAGACAAATACTGATGTTATACTATATTAATAAGGGAAGACACTTTAAAGGTGATGTATACGTTATCCTTAACTTTTCACTGCAGAGTGTGTAGCACTTGGTCTCTCGTCTGATCTATCTCCAACAGGCCAATCCTGTAAAACTGCTTGCAACTTTCCATACCTCTAAAATCCATTTAGCAACTTTTATCATCATCTTCTTTTATGTGACATGTAATTTCAGGATGTAGGTGATCAACTCCCTATCCCTGCTTTCTCCTGTTACGCCACCCAAACATCTCTTTGTCATCCACATGCTCAAGCCCTTCAAATATGTTATCCTTTGCTTTCACCTGTTTCATTTTCCCTCTATCTGACCTGTGAGTATTAGATTCTTCAAGCCCTCCTTCCTCGTCACATGTCCCAAGAACTTCAACTGTCTCAGTATTAATTTCCTTTTTGTTTCCAACCTTTCTAAGACCTCATCATGTCTTACATGTTCGATCAATGATATCCGCAGCATCCTTCTGTTGAACTACATATCAGCTGTTTCAAGTTTTTCCTTCATCTTCGATGATATTGTTCATCATTCACGGCCATATTGAAAAACAGAAAACACATAGCAATCCTGTATTTCTTCTTTGTTTCTAACAAAATTTTCCTGTCTCTTAATACTCTGCTCAGCTTCTGGAATGCGTCTTTGGCCATTCCAATTCGGCTTCGGATCTCAGTGTTGCAAAATCCCTTTTTCATTAGAACATTTCCCATTTACTTAAATTTTTGTACTTGCTTGATTTTAGTATCCCCAACTTGTATTTCGTATTCTGGGCTCTATCGTTTGCTGATGACCATGCATTCGGTTTATTTGATTTGATTTGATTTATCACCCGTCAGAACGATTGGTTGCACTCAAAATGGTTCCTTGCATTGAGTGTCTTTTAGGACTCAGGCTTACTCCTGACCTCAAAAGAAACGAATAAAGTAACTTCTAATACTGCTTCAGAAATTATCTGACTGCATGTCATGCTCTATCTTTGCAAAATTAAAATGGAGTATTGTTGCCATATCTGGGGTGAAACTGAAATCTCCTTCTCCCAGCCTTGACAAAACGGCATACACATCCTTGCAATTACCCACCACTACAGCTCTTGTCCCACAGACACATCGCCGTAAGCCTATCACAACTCGATCTCTATTTCAAGTGGAAATGTAGTGACGATTTAAATTTTCTGGTTTCACTAGTTCAAACCTTTACAGCGAAGACTTGCTATGCCATGTATACACGGATGACCCATTCTCACACAATTAAAAGAAGGGAGTTTCATTTGGACAGCGCAAAACAAACTCCCCTGAAGATGCTTTCCGTTCATTAAAATTTTACCCTTTTCCAGCCTAAGTTGAACAGTTCTTTATGCTACATACGCTCATATCGTGGTGCAATGATCAGCAAGATTGTCTCGATTCATTAATTACGACTTAACAGTAAGTTCAATACTTACTGCAAGTACATACTTTTGGCCTTGTACCATATTTAAGCTACTCTTAAAATATCCCAATAATAATTACTACAGCCAAACAACTAACTCATTCAGTAAGCTTGCATTTTAGGCCTTATATTAAACAATATCATAAACATATAAAAATAATAATATACATAAAAATATAATGAGAGATATGGAAAATTAAAATGAAATATTCTCTAGTCTTGTACAACAATCAGATGAAAGAAAAATTATCTATATTTAACTTTATGTGCACAACTATAGATATTACAACAATTAAAAAGGCCTGCTTCTGGTAATAGAAATCCATCTTTCAGTATCTAAATAGAGAATAGATTAATTTTGTCCCCTTTAGCGCAACGGGCGCCATTAACATGTTATTGTCTTTTACTAAGTTTGGCTTACAACCGCTTATCAGAAAGATCATATAATGCAGTGTTTCCAAATGTAGAAATCCTATCTGATTTTAAAAGTATTGTTCAAATCCTTGGCTTCTTGAATTCTATTCACAAGCCTCAGTGATAAATAAACATTAAAATATTCCACAAATTATAGTAAGGAACGTGTTAATGATAGCTAGACTTAGCATGATATATTTATTCAAATTTAATTGCAACTCTAAGTATAATTCATCTTGCACATATATAAATCAACCATCCTTCCCTGCATAGAATACTGCTGTCATATATCGTCAGGCGCCCCTGATGTTCATCTCAGTGTTTTCGACAGGCTCCAAAGAAGAATCTGTAATGTGATAGGCCTCGACTTGGCAGCTTAACTCCGACCACTTTCTCACATGCGGGATGTGGCTTCCCTCTGTCTATTCTACAAATATTTTCATGGCTTCTTCTCCGACGAACTTAAGTCACTGGTGCCCCGCCACAAGAATTTATTTGTGCAACCAGACTGGCAACAAGGTTCCACCCATTAACAGTTAGATCAACCAAATGTAGCCGATAATTCTACTCCAACAGCTTTTTTCTTGCACCTCCCGCCTGTAGAACTCACTTTCTTTCACTTGCTTATTTGACGGCTATAACCTCCAGGAATTTATAGACAATGTCAGTACCCATCTATGTATATCTTGTTCTTTTTCTTTCTCTCTACCTTGACACCTGTTCCTCTCCTTATGCTCTTTCTCTGACACCCCCTGTAACTGATTCAACTTTCTCTTCACTTTCCTCCTGTCTAAATTTTTACTCTTATGTAGCCCCCTGCGCATCGGTGGTGGGACCGCCTTACTTGGGACTGAAACGATTGAGAAAAATAACGATCATTTTTTTCGACATATTATATTCAATTGCTCCAGAATATTTTATGTTGTTAAACGGGGATACTGAAGTCAACCAGGCACAGAAATTTAAATAACTGGGAAGTTCTAACAGAAGTCAGTAAGTGCGACACTGAGATCAGAAGGCGTATCGGTATGGCCAAGGATGCGTTCTAAATGCTAAGTAAAGTATGAAGAGACTGGAAAATTTCGTTCGAAACAAAGTAGAAAGTACTAGATTGTCATGTGATGCTTGACCTTCAATATAGCAGCGAATGCAGGAACACTTCATCAAATATGACAAAAAGATCTGAAACAAACAAAATCCGGCTTTACAGAAGGATGCTGAGGATAAGATGGACCGAATATGTGAGCAACGACGCGGTTTTGGAGATGATGGTAACGAAAAATATATCTATGCACAATATCATGTAAATAAGCTGAACTTTCTGGGAGATGCAATAAGGAAAGAGGGCTTAGAGAATCTGATATTTACAGGACAGATAGAGGGGAAAAGACAGAGAAAAGCAACGCATGGCATACTTGATGGGCTTCAACAAATAAATCGCAAAGCAGAGTTTGAGTCGGGGTAACAAGAGAAAAGCCGTTAAAAGCTACAAGTGATATGGAGATATGGAAGGCCATGATCGCCTACGCCCTGAAGAGACACGCACATAGAAGATAAAGAATTTTAAAAAGGAACGCCACCTGCTGCGTTAGTCACATTGTAGGAAATACAAATACTTTTTCTTGGCTTCACTTGGATTTCATTCTGATATTATTTCTCAAAATTTAGCTTCATTATGAAAGTTCTTGTTTTATAATTCTGACGAATTTTTTAGGAAAATCTACTTCTTTATTTTTTATTATTTTATTTTATGTTATTTACTTTATTTGTTGTTAAAAGTGTTACTTTGCATTGTTCTATATTCTGCGAAAAAATATTTTTTATTTCTTTTCCCACTATGATTAGCAAGCAGTCATTTTCACCAGTTTTGAATATTTTTTGAAAAATATACACTTCTAATAGGCTATTACATCACCTGTCATTTCCTGGGCTTCATCGATTGGAGGAGCCATTAAAAATATCAAAAGATTTTTTGGTCTTTATCTGCAGAATAATGCATGTCACAAAGTTCAACCAGAATTCAACGTTTGCTTTTTGCTATTTTCAATATTTCCTTTTTTTGTTTTTGAATATCAAGAAATATATTTCAAAATAATGTGAATAGAGAAAGCATTTAGTTTTATCCTTTAACAAAAAAAAAGATGAATATTTATGAAATTCTGTTCCGAGTAACGGTAAGTTCTATTCTAATAGTTATATTACTCGAACTTTTAGTCGCTTGAACTGCCTTCCGGTTTCTTGCTTCCCTGCAACTTACAATCATTAAGAACGTAAATTCAATGCCATTCACCATTATGTCACTCTGAATTCTGGTCCTTTGTCCTTTCTCCTCATTGAAAACAATTGTGTCTTAGTGTCATCGCCGACTTGCTTGAGGTGAAATGATTAAATGGTATGTATATGGTATATTTAGGCATCTAATGTTCATACTTCAGACAAAATTCAATTAAAAAGAACCAATAACGCCGTCTGCTTAATATTTTATTTTGGTTTTACCAGTTTTTGAATAAGGTGTTGTGAATGGGATCACGATTAAGAATGCACTGTTTGAAGTTCATGTTCGTATTATTTTTTCAAGAACTTTCGAAAATCTCAGTCATCTTGAAAAATCAATAATCTTAATAATAATACTATAATCATTAATCTCTTACACCTCGCAAAGAGTCTCGTACGTTGACAGATAATCTGCTAAAACTCATCAAAATGTACGCATATCGTCGAACGTATCATAAGCAACCTAAATACATTCAATACAATACACTTAACAGTGGATAATACCAAAATACTCAATCCTCACAGAGACGGTATGTTGAAGTCTGTATATGATACCTTTGATATGCGTATATATATATATATATATATATATATATATATATATATATATAAAAGCGGATCCTTTTCCGCTTGGTGTCATTTCCAATAATCGCTACAAATTGTGTCCTGGTATCTAAGCCCAAGAGAAAAGAGATGTGTTCATACCTAGCTCAAGGTTATTAGTACGTAAGTAAAAGCAAAGAACTCGACTCGAATTTTCCATTTTTCAATCCGAGCCGCAACCTATTACTATACGGTTCTCTAATAAGAATATCATCCAATCTGAAACGTTCCATTTTTCATAATATTCCGTCTTTTTTTAATCTTATATACCAGCTTGGAATATTACTGGCTGATACTCATCATGTCAGATTATGTTATGCATGTCAAAGATTTTACAATAAAACCAGTATTATACGAATATTTGCAAGAATATACATACAATGATATGATAAATATAGTATGAAAATTTTAGCTTATAATATTTTATTTATTAGAAATATATTACAATAACTTGCCCTGCTATTTTTAATTAATATACAGTGCGAAGCAAAAGTTGCTCACCATCGGGATAATTTCTTAAATTGTGCATGAAAATTTTATTTACTCGTTATTTAATTTTTATAGGGGCTGTTCGAAATGTTCTTTTTTTTTCAAAACACATTTCCGTTCTGTGCCTGCATGATTTATTAACACGTCTGTCATTTACTCAATATTTCCTGGACGCGAAACACCTGATTTCAAATGGCCACACTGAAGAAAAAAATCAAAAGTGTGTGTTGGTGACCTCGGTGGCCACTGAACTCTTCGGTTTGTCCATTAACCCGTATGGTGCAAGAGTTCTGCCTCACCCTGTATCACCCGGTTCACACTCCACCCACGTCTATTGAACAAGTGAAGAGGCTCATCCCTTGTTCCCTGTTTAGGATGTGGTTTTCGGTTTTCTCTTCTCCAGTCTTTTCACTCTTACGTAGCCACCTGCACACCAGTGGCGTTACCGCCTTGCTCGGGGTGATATGACTAAAAAAAAAAACAGACACAGAGGACGGAATATGAGACATTGTTATCCGCATGAACATTGGGATAATGAAAGATGCATCCTAAATGCTAAGCAAAATATTACGAAACAGAAAAATACTAATAGAAACAGCTAAAACAGTACTTAACTATTGACATGAATACTGGAAAATCTTCTGAATGAAATGAGATTTGATACAACAGAAATGTTATTCTACCTGAAAATGCTGAGAATACCATGAACTGAACATATGAGCAATGGTGAAGTCTTAGAGAAAAACAAAGCAAAAACACTTATACTTAACATGAGTAATAGCTGAAATGTCTAGCGAAAATAATGAGGAAAAATAGCTTAGACAATGGGATACTCATAGGACATATTAAGGCAAAATGAACAGTGGAAACCAGCTAGCGCAAATCGTTGGCAGAATAAGAATTAGAAGAACCAGCTAAAAGTCATATACTAAGAGCTAAAACGACTGGAATTAGTGGAGATCTATGATCACACATATCCTGAAGAAACACGATCCATAGAATAAGAACTGTTGGTTGATATTTACTTATCAATTTCAGTGTGCCAAGTACGGTGAGAAACGTGAAAACAGAAAAAAAAATATGCTCAAATTTATGTTGAGTGATGAAATCACAACATTGGAAACTTCATAAAAGTTGAACAGAGATCAATGAACATTCAAAAAAGGAAATTGAAAACATTGGCAAGATAAGAGCAAGAAAAAATCGCTTAAGTTTATCAGAAAAAGATATCTAGCAAAACATTTAAAAGTTAATACGCAAGTCGACTGACCAGCAAGAAATTACTTGAAGCTTGGGTTGCGAATAAAAACCGAAATAAAAAAATAAACAAAAAACGTAAGGTTTATTAAGAAAAATAAGTAAAGAAATTAAAGCAACTAACCTAGTTTTTAAATAATTAGTTTTAATCATTTCACTACAAGCAAGGCGAGACCAACACTACTTCGTTCGCAGGGGGTTGAAGTGAGAGAAAAAGGTTAGTACAGGAGGTATTGTTGAAAAGAAAAAGATTAATGGGTTTCCAGAAAATAGAAGATGGCAACTGAGGTTGCATCTAACGTTTTGGAGATTTTAGCAATCAGGGAAGCGAGTAAACGGACAGCAGTTCTACAGGCGGGAAATGCGAGAAAATTCTGATGGAGTGGAATGGTGGTTACGTTTAACTATTTCAACGGTAAAAGGTGGGATACCAATGTAAATCTTGTAATTCATGTGGTCGGAACATCAAGGAAGAAGTTTGTCAGAGCATTTGCCATAAAAATAGTTTCAGAAAAGAAAGAGGAAAGACACGTCACTTTGGTGGGAAACTGACTGAAGTCGAGATATCAAGTTAGGGTCGGTTACATTGCAAATAATTCTTTAGATTTTGTCAAGAACCTCGACATAAATAGTAGTAATCCATTTGCAAAAGCTCGCTGGATAGCTTACTTGTTGCTTCTCTCTCTCTCGTATATATATATATATATATATATATATATATATATATATATATATGTAAAATAAATTCAACGCAAATGGGGTGAGATGCTAATAGTAGGCAGGCGATTACAGTGAGCGAAAAAACTGGGTACAGGGAGAATTGACAAAAAGGACAAAAGAATAAGCGGGATTCAAGAAGACAGAGGATAGCAACTGGCGTTACATTTGAATTTTTGGAGATTGTAGCTGGAAGCAAGTAAATGGAAGGACGTTCTTCAGGCAGGAAGTGTGAGAAAATATTTTTATATTGAAAGAGATTCCTGTAAGTTAAGTGAAGAAATACACAAACCTTGGTTTCGTGACATTCATTTTTGTTGAAGCATAAAACCTACACCGGTTTTATTGTGTGTTTTGTTCATCTACCCTAGGTTCTATCTGATGGATAAGATATGATTTGAGTCTCACAGAGCATTGCTCGTCATACTCTGAGCAAAATTTATATTCCTACAAATCAATGAGCCATCATTTATTATATCTTTAACGGTTGGTTGTAAACTGTAACCGCTATTTGCTTTAATCCTATTTCACATTCTCCGGCCTCTTATATATATATATATATATATATATAAAGCACTTTAATCCAAAAGGTAAATCCCGAAGACCCGATCCTATTTAATATTAATATTAAAAAATGATACAGGTGGAGAGCTGAATGTAATTAAAATTACAGAACCAATTATAAAATAAAATAAATTTCGATGTTCAAAACTGTTGAATGATCATTTCAACATGAAATCCCTAAGACTGATATCACATCTCTTCGGCAACTAAGACATTTCAAAATGAAATTAGTAAATGCCGCCATAGAGCGAAATTTGTGAACATTTAAATTTTAAATTCTAATTTTAGTTTTATGGAGAATAAATATAAATTAAATTCTTTTTAATAAATTAATTTAATTTTTAAATATTAATTTTAACCCCTCTACCTTTCTCTTCCTGTCTCCTTTGAATATCTACCTTTACAAAATAAGGATACTTTTATTAACCCCCAATTTCTTCTGCAAGTATATACATCTTTTTCACAACATTATTTTTTTATATATTTTTATAAAAATTTAAAAATAATTTGTAAAAAAATTTTAAAAAAGAATTAAATTTTGTTTTATTATTTTTTATTTCTAATTTTATTTTTAATTTTTTAATTTTTTAATACAGATTTATCATTAATTATATTTACTTAATTAAATTTAATTAAATCATATATCAGCTTTTTTCCCTAAATGTTCTTTCTAAAAATCTTTTTGCTAATACTTTAACCCATTTATAAACGCTACTTTTGTTTGACACGTATCGAGCGTCTCTAAAATATGGAAATTTTTCTTTTTTCTTTTCTTTTCTTTTTCCTTCTCATTCTTACCCCTTCCTTCTCTTTTTCTGTTTTGTTTAACCCACTCCTCAATCAAAGCACCACTTCCTATTCCATCCGTTAACCCCTTTCTCTCTGTAAAGTTAGACTAAGCCAAATTTTCAATTTTTTTCATTTACAACTCTATCTGAAAGTAAAATTGTCCAAAATCTAAAAATAGATATTGATTGCTAACCGATTTTTTTTGTGACAAAAATTCTTAACCTTCAATTATTTTATTTCTTTTTTATTTCATTTTGAAAAGTGGTAGTTACCAATGAGATGTGAAATCTCTCTAAAGGTTTTTCACGTTGAAATGATCATTCAACAGTTTTGACCATCGAAATTTATTTTATTATATATATATATATATAGACAGAGAGAGAGAGAGAGAGAGAGAGAGAGAGTGTGTGTGTGTGTGTGTGTGTGTGTGTGTGTGTGTGTGTGTGTGTTAGTTATTTAGTTAGGGCATAATTAAATTAGACTAGTACACATCTGTATTAAAGAATATCCAATACAATTATATTTTAGAACTATTGAATATTTTTTATTTGAGTTATTTCCGCAACCTAAGTTTTCAATTTTTGGTATATTCAGGAGATCCACTATAACTGATTTTACCGTTTTTCTAACGCCCAAAACGGGATTTTTGACGAATGCGCGACTGGAATTTTCAAACAATCAAAAACCTTTCATAAGTTTGGAAAGTTATCTAAGGATCTTAGAGTATTATCATTCGCGTTTATATGATCCTAGTAAGTATTTATTGGTATGATTACATTTTGGAAAAATTTCAGATCTTTCATTTAGTAATTTTTTTCTTTCTGAGAACAAGATAATTGCTAATTCTTCCTCGTGGTACATGTTGTGAGATCTCCCCTTTTTCTATGATAATGGACTCGACTTGAGTGTGCATATACTCCTGCCATAATGAGATCCGAGAGTTACAGTACGAGTACTGTAAAGGTCCGTAAGTTACCGAGAGATACTGAAGTTACACAGAGAATACCGCGTTAGTAGTCATAGTAGCTCTGAGCTCAACTCAGCCAGAAGAGAATTACACGGATATACTAATTCCAGCACGGCTGCACTTTTGTGTATATATATATATATATATATATATATATATATATACATATACATATA
This sequence comes from Ascarosepion bandense, assembly GCA_037127315.1. Lineage (NCBI taxonomy): Eukaryota > Metazoa > Mollusca > Cephalopoda > Sepiida > Sepiidae > Ascarosepion > Ascarosepion bandense. Next base: position 8,268,086 of record JBBBDQ010000488.1, read on the forward strand.
TATATATATATATAGAGAGAGAGAGAGATATTCCTTACTAATCGTATTCCTGGATTACTAACCTGCGTTCCAGTTGTATTTTTACGTTTAATATAACATATTTTTAACATATCTCAAATATCTGTTTTGTTGTTCCTTATTTTGTGTGGTTCCTCAACCGGAATCCACATCAGTACAATCTGCATACATCGTCACCGTTTATGTTTTGGCTATTCTTTCTACGATCTAATTTATATCATGGTCTTTTCCGTATTTCAGTTTTAATTTCCACACGTGGCTATCCAATTTGTTACAATATTTGAAGTTTTTCAGTTTAAAAGTAGATAGATGATTATTCAGTCTGATTTTAAAACTGCCTTTAGTAGATCCTAAATATGTTTTACTTTGACCATTTGTAAATAGCCTCTTCCGTATAACAAATTCCTTTAAGCAGGCATTTGTCATTGTCCCTTCAGTTACATTCCTTGTTAATGATGTTATTTGGTATGTTGTTATTTAGGTTTCTAGCAATTTGTTTTTTTAATGTAATGTCTAAACTACAATTATAACTTAATTTGATTGAATTCTTATTGAAAATTTTGTTTAATTCTGTGTTTTTATTAAGTATTTATTGATTAATTTAAAAAAAATATTTGTCCTTTCTTGGTTCGTATTTCTAAGTTAAATGGTGTGTTGATCCAAATAATGCTTTGATTTTTATTATTGTTTTTCATTTGTTTGTTTGGCTGAGGTTTTTATTTAAAATATTTTTATGGCCAGGCCTTTTGAGGGCATTTTCATATTATTTTTTCTTTTCATCAAAGAATGCTTTCTTTGCCGAATGATTTTTTGTTGCCGGTGGTATATACCTTTATGGATGTGTTTGATTATGCTTGTTAGATGGTTTGATCTTCTGTTCACGTACTTTAATTTTTTTTTGTTTTCATATATGCAAATTAAATTCTTCATCTAAATATTTGACTATTTTCTTATTTGTTTCAACTACTATGGGCAAAATTTGGATCTTTAAAGAGTTTGCAAAGCATTTTTCTTATTCTGTCATTGTTTCTTTTGTTGTCCGATTCTATCATTAATCCATCATCTCTGTTTAATCATTTGTTGTCTATGTGGATTATTTTATTAATTTCAATACTGAAATTTCAGCTCCGTCAAACGAGCCTTGTGGTAATCAAATATGCCTTTTTTAATTTTTTAATATGTTTCACAATTATGGAATAGTATGGATTTTTTGGAAATGTAGAATTATATTTACATAGGAGTATGGTATATCTATGTACCGTTTAACGAATTTTAACGCTTCCATTATCCCCTTTTCAGATATTAATGGGTAAAAGATTTTAACGTCATATTTTATGAAAGTGTGTTTGTTTTTGCTTTTAATTTTTATTAAACCAAGAAATACAATTACCTGAGATTTTCCAGTGGTTGGCTAGAGTAGCAGTTCTCAGTCAGTCAAAAATATGTTTTTTAATATTTGATAGCTCATTTTACCTGCCTCAGTTTATATAAATATATATTAAGAATAATGGAAAAATATGGATTAACAGCCGACTGTTTGCAGTAATTAACTTTTTTGAAGAGTGCTCGATACTTATTATTGTAATATTAATAGTAATATTTTTATTATAGTTGTTTATAATTAAATATAGTTGACTGTAACACGAGCTGTTGTGTTGCTGTCAACTGTTCTATTATAAACATTTTTAATAATTACTATATATGTAGTAATATTTTATTATAAATCTTATAAAATATATAAAAGAATATATATATATATATATATATATATATATATATATATATATAAGAGAGAGAGAGAGAGAGAGAGTGAAAGAGAAAGTTTTTGTACCACAACAAAATAAAATTGGTTTATAGTTGAGATTCCTGTGATTGTACGTCTAGGATGATTAACTTAATTAAAACCAACTGTGCACTAGTAATATGTTCTGAGTTTAAACTCTATGCTGAACTGAAGCCAATTTACTAATATTTTCCTCGCAAACGATTACCTAAAGAGTGCTTTTCTGACTAATATTAAGATTAAAAATTCTAAGATTAATGAAATTAAAACATTTGGTCAATCAAAGTGTCTTGTCTACATTAGACTATCTTGGATTGTTTCCCGTAGTTAATTGTTTTGCTAATAGAATTTTGTCATCTATTATGCACTGTTTTAATACTGTCGTAGTATGTAATATCTCCTCTATCAAAAAGCGCGTTCTCCTCTGTCCGTAAGAATGTTTGCCTACCCATCAACAAAGTTTAGTTAGTTATCATTCAGTCTAGGACTCATGTGGGCAAGACTGTCCAACAGCAGCATGTACAATTGTGCAACATGTGCCCGGCCCTATCCGTAGACACACGCTAATAACATCCTGGCACTCCAAACACATGATTCTGATAGTGATGAATATTTCTTAAATGCTGACACTTGTAAGACTAACTACACCATTCAGAATATTTTTTTCTGTTCTACACAGAGCCTTGAATAAACACCATGTTAATATCGTAGAAGCTATCGTGATCGACGGCCCTGCCTGGACAGAGAAGACTCAAGCACAAATTGGCATCATTTGGCGAATCATTAACTCATTCTGGTTAAATATAATTTCTCCATCCGTTATGTCCTCTTTGAAGATCTTATGTGAGGATATTTTCCATTCGGTAATTTAATTCCGACGCTTTAATTAGTTCTGACGCAGCGTCGGACGAAAGACGCCTTAATTTATGTCACTTGGTTTTAGTCGAAATGATACATTTGTATTCGATTTTAATCATTAAATTATGTTTCCCATTTAACACACACACACACACACACACACACACACACACACACACACACACAATTCAGTTTCCAGACTATGATCTAATTAATAATTAAAAATTAAAAATTTAATAGAAAAAATATATTCCCCTAATCCAAAGTTAAGATTAAATATATATTTTTTTTAATTGTGTCACCCCAAGCAAGGCATTCCACTGCCACTATAGCGCAGAGGGTTACATAGAGGGATTGGGTATAGGAGATGTCAGAAGGAGGGTGATAGATGACTTAGGATGTACATAGGGAGAGAGTTGGAGAGAGTGGGAGTGAGTCTGTTAGGAGGTGTCTATTGATCTTACATTTAAACTTCTGGAGGTTGTAGCCGTCGGGGAAGCAAGCATGCGGTAAGGAATTCCACAGGCGGGAAGTGCGAAGAAAGAAGCTGTTGGAGTAGAAATTGCGGTTACATTTCATCGGTTTCACTGTAAAAGGGTGGGACCTAGTTGCCAATCTAGTATCTCGTGCAAATTCACGTCTAGGAGGCACCAGTGATTTAAGTTTGTCAGAGCAGAAGTCATGATAGAATTTATAGAAGAGGCACAGGGATGCCACGTCACGCCGGTGAGAGAGATACTGCAGGCGGTCAGCCAAGTCGGTATCAATCACATTACAGATTTTTTGCTGTATTTTGTCAAGAACCCCGAGGAGAATAGAAGATGTGGCAGCAGTACTCAATACACGGGAGGATGGTGGATTTATATAATTGCAGGATAGATTCAAGCGGGAAGAATTTCCGGGCCCTGCACAGAGAGCCGACTTTCATAGCTGCGGATTTAGCAATGGATTCGACGTAGTCATTCCACTTGAGGTCCGCTGAGAGTGTCAGGCCAAGCAGGCGTAGTGATTTACTCTCTGGGAGGCAAGCCTGTTCCATGCTAAGGGAGGGAGGTGCGGTTGTCTGTGGTGGTTAATTGACAGCAGCTTCGTTTTGGAAGAATTGAATTTTAGGTGCCATTTCTTACCCCAATCCACCACGGATTGGAGGTCCTTCTCAAGCTCGGCAGCGAGGTTCGCCTTGTCACCAACACAAGATTTTTCATCGAGGCGAGAATAAAGTGTGGTGTCATCGGCGTACATGCCTACTTGTGATCTTATGGTATCGGGGATATCATTGATATAGATTAGAAAGAGCGTAGGACCTAGGATAGAGCCCCGGGATACACCCGCGTTTGTAGGATAGTTCTGGGGGGGCATGTCCGTTTAATACCACCTTCAGTGTGCGGTTAGAGAGGAATGACCGGATTAAGTCCAACAAAAGTTCACTAATGCCATAGCTTCGCAGTTTCCGTAGAAGGCCGGCATGCCATACTCTGTCGAATGCTTTAGAGATATCCAAGGCGACGGTTTGGGCTTCACCATTCTTGTCGAGAGCCTGGTATATATACTCAGTGATGGTCGTTAGCATATCAGCAGTGGACTCGGTGAAGCGGAAGCCATACTGTTTGTCCGAGAGAAGCCCGTGGGCTGTAAGATGCTGAACGACCTCGGCATAGATAATGGCTTCGAACACTTTACCAAAGATCGGAAGAAGGCTGATGGGGCGGTCATTTGCGGGGTCCGATGGTTCACCAGTGTTCTTGAATATTGGAACCACAGAAGAAGACTTCCAACAGGCAGGAAAGCAGGGAGGAGATAGGCAGAGGTTGTAGACCTTAGAAAGGATAGATTAGAGTTCAGGGGCACAATTCTTCAAAATTATGATTGGGATTCCATCCCCACCATTCGTTTTGTGAGGGTCCAGTTTTGAGATTATGCTAGAAATCAGCGAGGGCGTGATGTAGACGTCATTCAATTGGGCCTCAGTTCTAAATGGGAAATCGGGTGTATGGATTCCAGACGAATCCAGAGTGGAATTGGTCGAGAATTTACGGGCAAAGCATTCGGCCTTGCCCGCTGAGGAGGTGAGGACCTCAAATTCGTTTATTAGTGGAGGTATTGAGGACTTACTCTTGCTAAGCACGCGTTTGCAGAGGCGCCAGTAGTCTTTGGTACCGAACTTGGAGGATGCGATGCGCTGCTTCATCCTGACAGCAAACAGCATCTTAGCTTCGTTAAGTATCTTTTTTACACTTATTACGAGCTGAGGCGAAAAGGCGCCTGGTTTGGTCTGACACGTGGCTACGATAAAGCCGGAAGAAGTGATTGCGGTGGGCAATGGCGGCCGAGCAAGCGGGCGTGAACCAGTGAGACGAATGGGATTTAAACTGAAATTTCCTGGCAGGGATGAATGCATCGATGCCAGCCTTAACCCAGGAGGAGACCTCTGATGCACAGTCTTCGATGGGAAGACTAAAAACATTGTTCCAAGGGACGTCGCAGAGGAAGTCACGGAACGAATCCCAGTCTGCTCTTTGCTAGCAGTAGGGAATTCTGTTTGTCTGGGTTTCTTGGATAGGGTGGAGTGGAACGAGATGTTGACAGAATCTACGGTGTGGTCAGAGCTTCTGAGAGTGCAGAGCTTTCTGGTGGAGCAAGAATTTGGGGTGGAAGTAAAGCAGAGGTCTAGTAGCGAGTCCCTAACGTTAGGGCTATTGGAGAAACGCGTGGGGAAGTCCACCACTTGCGTAAGGGATTGGGAGATCGAAAAATTAAAGGTGTGGACACCAGCAGGGTCGGTTACAGAGTTTTCCAGCCACTTACAGTGGTGGGCGTTAAAATCGCCAAATACGAAAATATGGGCAGATGGGTGCGAAGAAATGGCCTTGTTGATATTCTCAGAGATGCTGTCAAGTACCGAACAGTCAGCGGAGGAGGGGGAGCGGTAGAGGAAGAAGAGATAGCTAACAGAGCTTAGAAGTGAGAGACAGAAGCTCATGAAAGACTGGTCCAGGGATTCGAGAGATGTTACTCTAGCTAGGGGGAGGTGTTAACTGACATATACGCCAAGCCCATGCATATGGACGTTGGAGTCCTTCCTGAAGAGAGGAAGGTAACCAGGAACATGGAACTCAGAGGAGGGGATAGACGGGTCAAGGTTAGTTTTACAAACTTACATTAATTATATAGACTCTGCTTAAATAAAAATATCCGCGCCAACCACTACCGGATCTTCTAAGAAATCCATAAGGATATAGTCTAGTCACTACATAATAAAAACTTACAACTGTCTAGAAATTAAAGACTCTCATTAATCAACCACTTGAAAAACACCCTCTCCAAAAATTCCAACGGTCAGAGACTTATTCCCCTGTCACTAACCCCCACCAACACCAGTAATCAAACTAAATAAATATAAGGAAAGAGGATTTCCATTACTTTACACACCGCCTGATGAGACATTAAAGTTTCAATGTCGAAATAAACGTATCTTTGTAGCGGATATATATAGAATAATTATGTACATGTAATAAAATATAATAAATATTCACAGCTCTATATATTATGTATCGAGTACTGTTTTAAATTAATGTTTTGGACGTTGTAAGAATACTTTCTTTGTTCTGTATTAACTCGTATGTATATATATATATATATATATATATATATATATATATATATATATTCGTCATCCTCATACAAGCCTATTTCGCTCCATCATCAGAGCTGTATTATATATACTATATATATATATGCAATAATCCGGTACATATTTTAAATTATGCATAGTTAAAATATGCATCTGATGATTGCATAACGCATGAGACTCCGAGTCGTTCCATAGTCGTAGTAGAATATGTAATGTTTCTTAATATATATATATATATATATATATATATATATATATATATATATATAATATAGTGATGATCCAAGTATACTGTCTTAATAATACGTATAGGAAAAACTACTAAAAAGTTGTAAGTTAAAAATGTATTATTTTGACAGTATTTATTTATTTCTATTATTATATTTGATATTTCAGACCGTCCTCGGCCTTTCATCAGAAACAAATGATTTTAAAATTTAAATTAGAAACGTTTTCGCGATGAGCGTTCATCCGAGATATTGTTTACATCACGTGACGCAGAAAACGACAGATATTTTTTAAATATTTGTAAATGTAAACCTATCTTTAATAATACGTATAAATGTTGTTTTAAAAGAAATTTTTTAAGTGTATCTAAAAAATGTTTAAGTATTGAAACATTTATAAAGATTCAAAACACTTAAGTCCCTATTTAACCCTACCCTGTATGTATTTAATTTAAAATCCAGTATTTTTCTTTCTTTCTGCGTGAGTATGTAGAACTAAAATCAGAATCTATTAGTAATCATTTGCAGTTTTCTAATGTGTCCCGGTTGACTGAAGTGTTCTGCTATGGGGGAATAGATACACTTAAGATACACTTTTAGATACACTTAAAAATGTCAAGATACACTTTTAGATTTAGATACAGTACTTCACAGCAAAGAAAAAAAACCCTCTAACGGAACGAACCACAAAGAAAGAAAAGTGCTCGATACAAAACTAACCAAAAAGGATTAACCAAGAGGCGGTGACGTAGAGCAAAAACACACGAGAAAAAATCGCAAGATCGCCAAGACCTACCGCGGTTTCGCACAACGGCTCGTCTTGGCGATCTTGCGATTTTTTCTCGTGTATATATATATATATATAGTGAAGAACATAGAGGAAACATATATAAATCTAAGATATTTCACTTTTATTAAAGCCTTTTTTTTAATCATTTCACCCCGAGCAATGCGGAAACGCCACTGATGTGCAGGGGGTTACATAAATGTAAAAAGATTAATTAGAAAAGAGTGAGGAGTACAAACTAGTTAGAAAGGAACAATAGAAAGCTGATAAAGCAGGTGCGATGACAGATACATAGGTGGAGAGAAAGGGAAGGTTATACGGGAGTGGGGAGAGAGTCCAGTGGTTAGTAGATGAGTATTGATTTTGCATTTAAATTTCTGGAGGTTGTAGCCGTCAGGAAGGCAAGAATACGGGAGCGAGTTCCACAGGCGGGAAGTGCGAGAGAAGAAGCTGCAGGAGTAGAATTGTCGTCTGCATTTGGCTAACCTGACTGTGAATGGGTGGGACCCAGTTGCCAGTCTGGTTGCACGAGTAAACACCTGTTGAGGAGGCATCAGTGACTTAAATTCGTCTGATCATGAAAGTATTTATAGAACAGACAAAGGGAGGCCACATTTCGACGATGGGGAAGTGGCTGCAGTCGAGCCGCCAGATCAATACCTATCACATTACAGACTCTCCTTTGGAGCCTGTCAAGAACACTGAGGATAACGGCAGGGGCACCTGACTATAAATGGCAGCAGTACTCCATGCACGGACGGATGGTTGACTTGTATATATGCAGGATGGATTCAGGTGGAAAAAACATCCTGGATCGACATAGTGACCCAACCTTCTTAGCAGTAGATTTTGCTATGGATTCAATATAGTGGTTCCATTTGAGGTCTGAGGACAGGGTAAGTCCGAGGAGGCGTAGTGTATTACTCTCCGGGAGAATCGCTTGGTCCATGCTTATAGGAAGCAGGAGAGGTTGCCTGTAATGGTTGACAGACAACAGCTTGGTCTTAGATGAATTGAAGTTGACAAGCCACTTCTTGCCCCAGTTCACCACAGAGTGTAGATCCCGTTCAAAGTCAGCAGCGAGATTATGTCTGTCCGCCACGACAGGTTTCTTACTGGTGCGGGAGTATATTGTAGTGTTATGCCTACTTGGGACTTGATCTCATCTGGGAGGTCGTTGATGAAAATAAGGAAGAGCGTCGGGCTCAGGATAGAGCCCTGTAGGACACCAGCATTCGTGCTGTAGGACGAAGAGGCACGCCCATTCAGAACGACCTTCATTTTGCGTCTATTTAAGAAAGATTGGATTAGGTCAAGCAGGCGACCGGTAATACCATAACCGCGTAGTTTGCATAGGAGTCCAGAGTGCCAAACCCTGTCGAAAGCCTTGGAGATGTCCAAAGCAACCGCGCGAGCCTCGTCAGACTCATCAAGGGCCTGTAGTTAGCAGGTCGGCCGTGGACCTGGCAAAGCGGAATCCATATTGCTTGTCGGAGAAGAGTTTGTGGGCGGTGAGATGATGAACTATTTCAGCATTGATTATAGTCTCGAATACTTTCCCGAATATCGGTAGAAGACTGATAGGGCGATAGTTGGATGGGTCCGAGGGTTCACCACAATTCTTAAATACAGGAACGACTGAAGAGAACTTCCAGCATGCAGGAAAGCAGGAAGCAGAAAGGCAGTAGTTAAATAGTTTAGAGAGGACAGGGGAAAGTTCAGGAGCATACCTCTTAAGGAGCTTCTTCAGAAAATGAAGAAAAAAACGCAACAAAGAGACAGAGACAGAGACAAACTATTCAAACCGGAGATAATTCTACATGTATCTAATTTTGGTAGGATACGTGTATGTTTACATTAAGCGTCGAATGTCAGTGTGTTCGTAATTGTGTTTCAGTGTGTCGGACGGTATTGTGTGTTCGCAATTGTATGTGTGTGCATGTCTGTTAGTCGGTCTGATGTTTTCAACCCTGTGACGATCGGCCACACGTAGCAGGGTGCAGCAACATTCCCCAAACTAATTAGTCAGCCCTAATACTAGGAACGTTACTACCACCTCAAGACTATCGAGGATATAATTAGTAAGAAAATAAACTGAACATTTCAAATACCGGGATTTATTAAATAAATAGATTTAAATGTAAAAAATAATTATGTGGAGGAGACATCAGTCAATCAGTTAAGTGCCATACGTGATACGCGCTTGGGAGATCATGTCTCCAAAGAGACATGAATGACTGAGCAGAAGATTATCTCGCAGTAGATTGCCATTACTTTCTGTGGCAGACTGGTTGCCAGCGAAGGCTATAGAACCGAATCTGTCTTGTTATTTAACCCATAACTGGAGAGAATAGACGGATTAATGCCTTACCAAAAATATTTGAGCGTAAGTGAATGCAATAAATTTAATTGGAATTCGAACTCGGCTCCTACTTTCTTGTTCCGATCTGCATCACATAATCTAAAAGCCCACCTCTACGACATGAGAAAGATGCGTCTGGATAAACGAACTCTCTTTTTTCACATCGAAACGATGCTGGGCATAAATTTGATTTCGTTAATCAAACCATAGTTAAAAAAAAAAAATAGCATAATTCTTTAAAGAAAAAACAATGAAAACTCATTAAGAGCCTTACTATCAACTATCAACATATTATTAAAACTTGACTTTACATCGCCATTTTTTTATGAATCGATAATTAAAGAATCTAATACAAAGAATAGATACTTAAAAAGTATTCAGCAAAATTCGGAATGTTGCAGCACCCCGCTGTGTTTGATCGATCTGCACAGGTGTGGAAACATCAGACCGACGTTTTCATAAAATTGAAACATGTTAGATTGATATACGTTTCCTATTTGTTTTGTATATTATCATCTTCTCGGATCCCCAGCCAGAAATATGTGAACTTTATTTGATCTCTAACTTATATATATATATATAATATATATATTTGATCTCTAACTTATATATATATATATATATATATATATATATATATATATATACAGTGTATTGAGGTATTGTTAAATATAACAGAACCAGCGTAATAAAAAAAATATCTAAACTTTGGAAAAATTTTGTCTTTATTTTCACCAGGAATTAAAGCTAAATTACAATGTGTAGAACAGCTCATAATTAAACATAAAATATGTTCATTTTTGTTTATATATATATATATATATATATATATATATATATATATATATATGTATGTATGTATGTATGTATGTATGTATGTATATATAAGCACAAAGAGTCACTTTAATTAAATAGGTTCATGAACCTGCTCAGTTACAGTGACAGAGAGGAAGATCTAAGCCCATGAACCTGCTCAGTTAAAAAGGCAGATTCTTTGTGCTTATCAATTTCCATCCCGATATCGTTTTATAGATTCGTTACTATAATATCTAGATCGGTGTAGAATTCGCATGAATTATGTTTTGAGCTGACCAACACAGGTAAGTCGTTGTAAGATTTGAAAAAATGGATATTGTTTTAAAATGTCAAATAAGTGCAAAAGTAAACGTGTGCTGCGTATGGAAATGCAGATGTTGAACTAGAAATTTGTTATTTCTAGAGCTGTTCAACAGGATCAGCGTCTGAAGAAAAACTGCACCCGAAGTCACAGCTGAGGTGACGTCAGTTGACACAGAGAGTTAGTGAGATTTGAATTGAATTTTCAGTAGCAATTGTCAGTTGGATTTCCGCGGTTGCAGAGAACATTTGGGGTTTTGACGGTTGCAGAGAAAAAACGGGTCTTTTGGCTGGTCTCTCTTGTAAGCGTGTGTGTTAACAACCCAGACCAAAACCTACTCCCACACATGGCAAGTTACCGCCTTTTTAAAGCGACCAGAATAAAATATAATGTATGTTTTTCAGGCTTTACAGGGTACAATGGGTAAATTTTCGTGATTTTAGTTTTTTTTTAATATTCCGTGCATGCACAGTACTTGTTTTATATTGTGCTGACTGCACAGTAAAATTTGGCACCGTCTGTGAGAAAAAGAGCACCATGACGCAATTCACTTTGCCAGAAATTTGGAAGTAGCATGTTTTACTGCTTGGCATTCGTACTGGAAGTTCCAATATGAACATTTCTCAGTGTTTAAGTGTCAATCTGTGGAGAGTGCAGAGGATTCTGAAAGAATCTATGGAAAATCTATAGACACCTGATGATGACCAGAGGGCAGTTGGTCGAAACTTTTGCCTATTATAACACCTATATCAACCAAGATGAAAACAAAATTTCGAAATAATTCCAAGATTATTTCTTCAGAAACTGTTAGATTATATATCTAGTTAGCATCATTGTGTTTGGAGTGATCACTAGTGATGTTGACTTTATGCCTCTACCCATTTTTTCACAGAGCCCCAAACTCAAACTGGAGACTTACATCAAGTGTCTTGAGAAGGTAATGCTGCCCTGGGACTAGAGGGTTACGAAACATTGTAAGGATACAAAGCATGAATAAAAGACACATTTGCTTCATATTGTAGGTTATAACACATATTGAGAAATAATATACAATGACTAAATTCCAGGTATAAATACAAAAACATAGAAACAAATATCATTTAAACGATAGACAGAAAACTGATGGATTAACAGAAATCACGGACTGTTTTCTCTCATTACTGCCTACTACGGGTCACAAAAGTAAGATATGAATACCTCCAAGCATACTATTTTCACAATATATAATAATTTTCTCAACTTATATTTTCAGTGGCAATAAAAACTATATTGTGATTTACTTGATCTGAAAATCTAGGTACAGAGAAGATCAAGTATATTTCGAATAGAGTTGAACATCTGCCGATTTTCCATCATAAAATAACCTGCTCAGTAAGATATTTTTGCTCTGCATTATTTTGTTAGGATTTGGGATTGGCTTGGTTTATTTTTTCGTTTTACTATTTTGCCTAGAGGATTAATTTTTGAGCAGATGTAACTAGATTTAGGATCTAGGATGGAGAACGTCCCGAGCGGAGAATAAAGGAAAAAAAAACAAACAATAATTCGAGCAATGAATGGAACGAAGAAATGAATGATAAGAATAAAGGGGAAAATGTAATGGTTTATAGCTAAGTACAAGAGAAATTACGGAGAAGCAAAAGAAAGAAAAAGGAAAGAGAAATGAGGAAGAGAAGTGAAAAAGAAAAGGAAAATCAAAGAAATATAAATAAAAGAGGGGAAGAAAGAGATGGGAAAAATGAAAGTAAGAGCAGAGAAAGAAAAAAAGAACGACGAAAATTTAAAAGATTGAAAAAGAAATAAAGAAAGAAAAATTAAAACGTAAATTAAAGATGAGACAGAATGAAAGAAAACTGAAAAAAAATAAAAAATAAAAAAGAGACATCTGAAAAAAATTGAAGGAAAAGTACAAAGAATTGTAGAAAAATAAAAGAAAGAAAAAAGAAAGAAAGAAAACTAAAAGAAATATAAATGAAAAAGAGAGAGATAGAGATGGAAAGAATTAAAGAAAGAGAAGAGACTGAAAAAGCAAACAATAAAAATTAAAAATATGAAATAGAAATGAAGAAAAAAATTGAAAAACAAATTTCTGGAAGCTCAATGAAAGAGACAGAAAAAGAAAGAGAGAGAAAGAGAGAGAGAAAAATGAAATTAAAATAAAAAAACGAAAGACAAAATTAAAGAGAGAAAAATTGGAGAAAAAAAAGAAATAGAAATGTACAAACGAAAGAAAAGCATTTATATTGAAATTAAAGTTTAATATCTATTTTGATAGTTAAAATTTAAAAAAATACACACGAAAAACGAAAGACAACCAAAAAAAGATCCCAAAATATAGATCACAATTAAATCGAGTTTAGACGAAAGAGGAAGCTGTCTTGAAACGAAAAATAATTCCTAAAAATTAAAACTGAAAATATTCTAAATAAAATTAGAAAAAAAGAAGAAAATATCGCTCGAGAAGGAAATACAGAGAAGACATTTATGTAAACGGAAAGAAGTTCATTGATATCTGAAAAAGAATCAAACAATCAGCGAAGCCTTGTTGGGAATAAAAGACTATTCGGACTGAAAAAAAATCCTTTACCTCCATATCTTAATACTGATATTCTGTCCAGTTGAATCTCTCTCCAAGAGAACATTTGCATTTTTACGTAAAAGCTTTGGGTAAATTAAACCCCTCTTGAGAAAATTTTGAATCTAATTACATTCATTTTAACTGCAGGCGAACAGCCGATCGACCGGAGGCGAGGCAGAGGAGTGGCTGTAAAACTAAAAAAGAAAGAAAAAACGCATTAAATCTCATGGTTTATTGATAACGTCAATTTTAAATTTGGATTGTAAGCTTTTAAAAAATTCCCGGAGTTACGAGATGATACTCTCTTGGAATTGAAAATGTCGCCCAGAATAACATAATTTGCATACATCCGGCGGAAAATAAAACTAACACAGTGGTTAACAACACAGAAATTAGAATTAGCGAACTCAGTTCAAACACTTGTCGCATATCCGCAAAGGTCTTTAGTAAAAAGACGAAGAAGATGCAAATACAATGCCTTTAAAGCTGCATTGTTACAACATTGTTTCCTGGCTGTTCTGGCTCTTCTAAGAAAGAAATTGATGTGCCATTGCATTTACTGGAAATAAATGACTACGAAAAATACTAAAAGTGATTTCTCAGGATCGGCGCCATTTTGTATCCCAGTATGCTTCTCTGCTAACACGGCTTGCTAATCCCTGCTGAAGAGGCTTACTCGGCCACATTTGTGTTTTCTCAATTTTCATAGCGTCCCCTATGGTTGATACTGCTTCTATGCTGAGCGGACCTTAGCTCCAGTATCTCAGAGAAAACGCATTATCTGGCGTTATCAACAACCTGAAAAAGGCTAGCACGCTGAAACCCTCTGTTTCGATGACTTGTGACTTCGTGTTAGCACAATCATCGACGACTTCCATATAGATCCGTCAACCCAGTTTTACTCACAAGACTTCGGTCAACTCGTGGTATGGTTTTCAGGCACTTTGCACGCTCGAATCGCCTCCTCCAGAAAATTCACCTTCCTGACAAATCGAACTTGGTGAGATTCGAACCTGGGTTTCACGGTGGGAAAGGGAACGTTCTCATTACAGTATGCAGTACAGACCAAACTAAGCAACAGCACTCAACGCAATAGAATAAAAATACGTCATGAAACTATTTTATGTTTTTAAGACTGAACTAAAAACAATACTAAGCACTAGGCTAAGGACCGATATTTCACGGTTTTTTGAAACCGTACAAATAAAACACCGTGGATTTGTTTTTACGGCTTATCAAACTTTAGCAAGTTATTTAAAACCAGAAAATATTTTCAGATTGTAAGAATGTTTTGGAAATAATAACGATTTACTGGTACAAACTTACTAATTTAAATAACGAGTAGCTTTTCGAAAAGAGCTGGATTCATATTCCTAATATTATTTGCACATAAGTGAATATAAGGAACCCGACTGGAATTAGAATTCAACACTGTGTTTAAAAATCCTTACCAATATCCATTACAGCAAGTGTACAACAAATTTAAAGCCTCTGGTTTTCTCAAGCGGTCACCCATCGTGGCATCGTCATAAAACCCTTCATAGGAGCGAATGTATCTTTGGATTGAATTCATTTTGATCGTGAAAAGAGTGATGCATTTAGAGTGACTATAAAGTTATTGCTAGTTTGATTTTCAGTGGGTGGCACGTTTTTGTGTTTCTTAAAAGAAATATATATATATATTATAGTCATATCACCCCAAGCAAGGCAGTTTACTGCCACTGGTGCGCAGGGGGCTACATGGGAGTTATGAGAAAGAGTGACAGGTTAAAGGAGTTGTGGATAAGAGAAGGATGAGAATTATGATGAGAGTGGAGTTTTTTGGGTTTTTTTAATCGTTTCACCCCGAGCAAGGCATTCCACTGCCACTATTGTGCAGGGGGTTACAGAGGGGCGGGGAAGTGATGAGAAAGGATGGTTAGAAGGAGGGTGATAGACGGGTAAGGATACCGAGAATGAGGGTTGGGTACATGGTGAGAGTGTTTGAGAGAATATATGTAAGTTAGTGTGATAGGAGATCTCTGTTGACCTTACATTTAAACTCCTGGAGATTGTAGATGTCGGGAAAACAGACATGTGGAAGGGAATTCCACAGGCGGGAAGCGCGATAAAAGAAGCTGTTGGAGTAGAAATTACGGTTACATCTTATCTGTTTTACTGTAAAAGGGTGGGACTTAGTTGCTAATCTAGTATCCCGTGTAAATTCATACCTAGGCGGCACCAATGACCTAAGTTCATCGGAGCAGAAGCCGTGGAAGTATTTATAGAAGATGCACAGGAAAGCTACGTCACGCCGGTGAGAGATTGGTTGCAGCCGGTCCGCCAAGTCAGTATCGATCACGTTACAGATTCTCAGTTGTATTGTGTCAAGAAGCCCGAGGAGAGTAGCAGGGGCACCCGACCAGATGTGGCAGCAGCATTTAACACACGGGCGGGTGGTAGATTTATGTATGTGCAGAAAAGATTCAGACGGGAAAAACTTCCGGGCTCTGCACAGAGAACCGACCTTCATAGCAGCGGACAATTTTCCCAGATATTTTAGGCGAGTCACCCACCATGTTTGGCTAGTTGAAATCAGAGAAGAAAGAAAGAAAGAAAGAAAGAAAGGGCCTACAGCGCATGCTTCTATACCTAGGTTAAGAGGACGGGGGTGTTCAGAATGACCGATGCTTTCTGACCCAAACCTTAGAGTGGACGGAGAAAAGAGCATGAAGGAGAGGATATCAAGTCAGTGAGATAGAAGATGTCTATTAACTTTACATTTAGATTATTGAAGATTGTAGCTGTCGGGGAAGCAAGTAAACGGAAGGGAGTTCCACAGGCGGGAAGTGCGAGGAAAGAAAATGTGGGAGTAGAATTTGTGTTTACATTTTATTAGTTTCACAGTAAAAGTGTGGGATCTAGTTGGTAATCTTTTGGCTCATGTAAATTTATACATAGGGGGCACCAGAGAGCTAAGTTCAGCGGAGCAAAAGCCGTCAAAGTATTTGTAGAGGAGACACAGGGAAGCTATATTAAGCTACGGTATAACTGGAAATCTGTTTGACCTCATTCCTCTCTAACCGCACATTGAAGGTAGTATTAAATGGACAGGCCTCCCAAAACTACCATACGAACACGGGCGTCTCTCAAGGCTCTATCCTAGATCCCACGATCTTTCTGATCTACATTAATGATCTCCTCGATGCCATTAGATCCCAAGTAGGCATGTACGCCGATGATACCACAATTTACTCTCGCCTCGATCAAAAACCCGGTGTGGGCAACAAGGCGAACCTCGCTGCCGAGCTTGAAAATGTCCTCCAATCCGTAGTGGCCTGGGGTAGGAAATGGCTCGTAAATTTCAACACTTCCAAAAGGAAGCTGCTATCAACTAACCACCATAGACAATCGCATCTACCTCACATTAGCATGGGACAAACTTGCCTCCCAGAGAGTAAAACACGACGCCTCCTTGGCCTTACACTCTCGGCGGACCTCAAATGGAATGACTATATCGAATCCATTGCCAAATCCGCCGCCATGAATGTCGGTTCTCTGTGCAGGGCCCGGAAGTTTTTCCCGTCTGAATCTATCCTGCACATACATAAATCTACCATCCGCCCGTGTTTTGAATACTGCTGCCACATCTGGTCGGGTGTCCTGCTACTCTCCTCGGGCTTCTTGACAAAATACAACGGAGAATCTGTATCGTGATCGATACTGATTTGGCGGACCGGCTGCAAACACTCTATAACCGGCGTGATGTGGCTTCCCTGTGCCTCTTCTATAAATACTTTCACGGCTTCTGCTCCGATGAACTTAGATCATTGGTGCCGCCTAGGTATGAATTTACACGGGATACTAGATTAGCAACTAGGTCCCACCCTTTTACAGTAAAACAGATAAGATATAACCGTAATTTCTACTCCAACAGCTTCTTTTATCGCGCTTCCCGCCTGTGGAATTCCATATGTCTGTTTTCCCGACATCTACAATCTCCAGGAGTTTAAATGTAAGGTCAACAGAGACCTTCTATCACACTAATTTGCATCTATTCTCCCAACACTCTTACCATGTACCCAACCCTCATTCTCGGTATCCTTACCCGTCTATCACCCTACTTTTGACATTTTCTCTATTTAACCATCCTTTCTCACAACTTTCCCCTCTATGTAACCCCCTGCACAATAGTGCAATAGTGGCAGTGAAATGTCTTGCTCGGGGTGAAACGATTATAATATATATATATATATATATATATATATATATATATATATATATATATTTTAATTCAGATACTTCAATCCAAGGGAAAAAAGCAGGAAGGTAAGACGGCACTATCACGTAGGTTCTGGGAAATGAAGGAGGAAGGGCAGGACCCTATAATCAGCTGGAAATTAATAGGCTCAGCTTGTACTCCTAAAAGTTTTCGTGATAGGTGTCGTCTGTGTTTATTGGAGAAGATTCTGATTTTGAAGTATCCTCATCAGGACTTACTTTTGAACTTTAGGAGGGAATTTATAAACAAGTGCCGCCATAGGGCGGATTTTAACTTCTAATTTCTAATTTTTAATTTTTAAATTCTAAATTTTTCTATAATTTTTTAATATTTTAAAAAAATTTTTTTAATTTTGATTTTTTTTTATTTTTTTTATGTATATGTGTATGTTTGTGTGTGGATGTGCATATTTGTATATATGTATGTATATGTATATGTATTTATGTATGTGGGCTATATGTAATTTTGAAAATTTTTTTTAGCTATTTAAATGCTCCTTTTCATAATATTCATTAATATGTATGTGTGTGAGTGCATATGGAATATGTATATATATATATATATATATATATATATGTGTGTGTGCGTGTGTGTGTGTGTGTATATGTGTGCATGTATGTGTACACATGTATATTGTGTGTATATGAATTTTTTGTATAGGTATATAGGTGTGTACACACATATATATGTGTGTATGCGCATGTATATGTATATAAGTGTGTATAAATTGAATGTATGTGTGTGTATGTGTATGTATATATGTATTCTTATTCGTAGAATTGTGTGTGTATATATATGTATGTATGTGTGTACTTCTATAGGTATGTATATAATAAATGTAATTAATTTTTTTTTTTTTTTTTTACCTAGTGTTGTCTTTATTTAGTTTAATTTGAAATGACCTAATTTTTTTAAAAATAATTTTTTTTTATTATATCTTTTTATTCCCTTTTATTAATAATTATGCCTTTTTAAGTAAAGGCCTTTTTCTAATACTTCAACGTTTTGGGGAAATTAGGTTTTTGAATTTGTCCAGCGTCTGTAATATTTTAAAAATTTTTTTTCTTTAGTTTCTTTCTTTTACCCTCCCTTCCTTCTTTTATCTCTCTTACCACCTTTTTTCCGTGTTGCTTAAATTGACGTCGATTTAACGCGGCTGTCTGTTAATTTTTAGTTACATTCTCCCTTTTTTTGCGAACCCACACGATGTCAATTTTTTTCTTTTCTTATTTATTTGATTTTATTCTATCTTTTTCTTTTTCTTTTTCGTTTTCTTTTTCTTTTTCTTTTTCTTTCCCTTTATTTTTATTTTTATTTTATTTTATTATTTATTTTTTAATTTCTTTGCAATCTATTTAAAAAGGAAAAGTAGACTAATTTTTCTCCAGTTTCTGAAAGGTTTTTTCTGTTGCTGAGGTGATGTGTCGTCCCCCGTGGGGATCTTCATATCGAAATGGCCATTCAACATCTTTGAATTAATCCTTTTTTAATATATATATATATATATATATATATATATATATATATATATATCAAATGTAAGATATTTGTGTGTGTGTGTGTGTGTGTGTGTGTTTGTTTATTTATCTGTCTGTATGTTTTATACAAATCCACAATTTTTATCCGATTCTCACCAAACTTCACACAAATATTCTTTAGCTGAGTCTGAGCTCCATGACCATGGATTAGTTTTAAAGTTTTAATTACATCCGAGCAACGCCGGGTTATACTGCTAGAAAACGATAAATAAGAAATAGAGATAAAGAAAGAAAGGCCGTACATTCATTGAAAACCGGACAGTTCCGCTGCTTATCATATCATTTTTATCAAATGAGTTATCTTTCTCAGCACCTTCATAGACAAGTATTAGATTATTAACGTTTCATTATCATTTCTCGGAGTTTCACAACTGTCACTTTGTTAGACTATAAACATTAAATAAGCAACATTTATCGGTAGTAAAATATAAGTATTTTTCTATAGTAAAACTTGCGACTCTTATCCCTAAATAATGTTTTTTAAAACCTTTTTTCTCTTTCCATCTTCCTTATACCCCTTGGTAAACACCATCAATTGAGATTAAAAAGAAGAAAATTCTTGATAAGCCTAATGTTTGATCTAAGGTTTCAATTAAAATTCGCCGCTTTGCAATCAGTTAAGTGTCATACGTGATACGAGCTTGTGTGATCATATCTCGAAAGTTACACAACTGACTGAGCATAAGGTTTTCCCGCAGTAGGTTGCAATTTCTTTCTGCGGTAGACCGGTTGCCAATCAAAACTATATATATATATATATATATATATATAAATTGTATTCATCTTTACAAAATTTTTTGTTTTTCTGATTTACGATTGGTATAATAATATGAAATTTCTCATTTCTTCTGTGTACTTTTTTGGTAAAGAAAACTAATTATTGCTGTAAGTCTTCTTGAAATACCACCTGTTCGATGAATAATTATCAGAGAGGATCGTAGACGAGTGAAAAGATTAAATATTAAAATCATTCAAAAACACCTGGTTATAATTTAAGATTCTGAAATTCGGTAATATTTCTCAATAAACCAGCCTTTGTCAGTACGATTTTAAATAATTCTTTCAAAATTCAAAACTTTAAACCGTCGTCTTTCTATATTCATAATCTTGATTTTGTTTTCATTTCTAAAATAAAAAAAAACTATATCTTTTTAAACAGAATGTTTTATTTCTGCACCCTAAAACATCATTTTATAACATAATTTGACTTACAAAATATTTTTTAAGGGACGACAAACAAGGATTGCTTAAGATTTTTTACCTCATTTTTACCAGTGATTTTGTTTTATCGGTTTCAACTTTGATATTTAGCAACTTTGATCGGAAACCTATCCGCTTAATATGAATTACCCTATTTTTGTTTAAGATAATAATTTTAAACATTTCCCCTTCTTCATGCTATAAAATTTGTATTATTTTTATTTGTTTATTTTTTATTTGTTTATTTTTTGTAAAATCTAATCCTGACACTATCAAATTTTTGAGAAAGTATTCTAAAGATCACGTCTGGGCGATGTTTGTATGAGGACATTAAGCTCTCGTTTTGTCGGAAAACTTTGCTAGAATAGTGATTTACTAAAGGTCGCTGACACAAGTCTGACTGTATGGGACAGTCAGGGAGGTTCGAACTCACTAATCAGACGTAACTAAACTATCAAGACTCATCGAAGTGCCTACGTTTTATGTTTTGGACGAAAACCCTCTCTTAGCAAGTAAAAAGGTGTATCTCGTTTTTATCGTTCATTTTTCAGATATACCATTTGATACACCATGCTGAATTGATAAACAGAGATTCCTTAAAATCTCTGTTACTAAGATCATATAATAATGTGCTTATCTTTCCCGTTAGCATGGCCATTACACCCTGCCAATACCCCATAAATAATGAACTGTTCTGTTTTGATCGCGTGAAAAGAGAAACGACATCAAAGACGCTACTTGGTTTAAGTGAAGAAACTTAGATAGATATCACTTACTAATATCTCATAAATAAAGAACTATTCCGTTTTGCTTGCGCGGAATGACAAACGACATCAAAGATACTACGTGGTTTCAGTGATAAAAACCAAAGAAGGAGAGAGATAGAAGTCTTCTGCTAATACCTCCTAAATAATAGATTATTCCGTTTTGATCGCGTGGAAAGACAAAAAGACATATTAAAGACGCTACTTGATTTCAGAGAAAAATAAATAAGGGAAGATATAAGTGTTGAACATCTTTCTCAGTGAAATGCAAAGAGTTGTCAAGTTGTTAAGCTCAAATATTTAACGATGCGATTTCTATGGATATTTTTATTGTTGAGGAACTTGTCATGCGCTTATTTTTCATTAACTGAAGAACAAAGATTCATCAGAAATTTAAAATAGGAAAACCGTGAATTTTCACGGGTTAATTTAAATAGTGGAAAATGTAATGAAGAATGGCGCGTATATTTTTCTGTCTCTAGAAATGTATTTAACACATTCGGTTAGAGATCAAGGATGTCTATTTCCCTGGAGATGCTTAATGGTTTTTAATTATTCTAAATTACTGAGGATATCGCCGAAAAAGTCACTAATTCATTTGATCTTGTCTTTCCTCAATGTTTGTTTTATGTTGTTAGCTTTCATTCAATTTTTGAAAAAATCGATCTTTTTTCTTTCATGTGCCGTGTCCTTTTAAGACGTAGGCGATTATTACTCTCCAGAGCTTCTAGTTTTTTGTAATCTAGAAAAATGTGTCTGCTAAACTACGTTTAATATTATCATGATGACTGTTGTTGTTGTTATTGCTGCTGCTGCTATTTTTGTTGTTGCAGCTTACAGTAAAATTATAGTTTTAAGTAAGTAACTCGGTGAGTCGAAATAAATGCTGCCTAATTAGTTTCGTCATTATTATTTTATTATCAGTTTTTATTACAGGAACGCAATTTAAGAAAAAAAAAAGAAATGACAATCTTTTAAAATGTTTAACTATATTAGACAGTGTGTCTGTCTTCGACTTACGTTCAAAAATTGTATGCAAATGTATGAATTATTAAAAGAAAAAGTAAAGTCTTTGTACAAACGTCTAAAGATAAACGGTTCCACTCTTGACGTACGAACGCAAAGAAAACGTGACTGGCGTGAATGGAAAGCAAAAATATACGCGCATAATATAAGAGGCTTCTTAATTTTTTTTCCGTTGGTCGATTAGTTAGAGCAATTATTCAAATAGTTTAGTATAAATCTTATGAAACTCTACTATTATTTTTTTTTAATTCTCAAGTAAATACGTGAATATGCAAACTACTAATATAAGCATTTTAAGGGTTGAATGGACAGGGTATTCTGGATATTATTATTTTGTCATCTTCATCATAATTCGATTTCTGCTATGGTCACACTGCCTACCAAGTCTGAGGAAAGATCTAAAGCAGGTTGTGCTGTATTGTTATGGCTACGTTTTGTTTCTTTTTTCTACCTCCCATAACATCTCTAGTTTTACATAGAAGAAGTTATCCTTAGTGTGTCAGCTGTACTTAACAAGGCAATTTTTTGTATATCTCTTAAGCTGAGGTTTCCATGAATACTTTCAATGTGTTCTTTTGTTCCATTTTATATCATTTCAAGCGCACCTACTATCGATGGTTACTATTCTTGTCTTCAATTTCCACATTTTTCTATTTTTCTATTTCATTTTGCAATTCTTGATATTTTCATAGTTTTCTTCTTTTTCTTCTTCTTCTTCTTCTTCTTTTTATTCTTCTTCTTCTTATTATTATTATTATTTTTTATTATTATTATTATTATTATTATTATTTCTTCTTCTGTTTTCTGTTGTATGGACATTTCTTTCCTGGTCCCAACCAAAGATCTCACATCAAAAATGGCTTCATGTCATCATCCACTGATGACTTCTGTAAAAAAAATAAAAAACTAAGATCACACACATTTTACGTGTATCACACACTTTTTAATGTATAAGTTGTACTTGTGAGTACAATTTTGGTAATTTCTTTAAGGCATGGACTATCAGGAATTCCTTTAATGAGTTTATCGAAACCTTTTCCAATCACTTCATGGGACTCAATATAAATGAATTTGCTGATGTCCTCATCTGCCAAATTTATTATTATTATTATTGGTTATTTATGAAGTCTGTAAAATGTATTAAATAAATTCATTAGATCTTTTATTAAATTTAGTATGTAAACGCATATTGATTCACGAACTTTCAAATGTGAATACATTTTAGCAGTGCATTCATCAGATAAATACATGTAGAAGAAAGAATTCGCATTCAAAACATATCATTGACTAATTTTCTGTCAGGTGTATGCTAAATCTATCAATCATAGTGTGCGGGATCAAAAAGGATAAGAGAGGCAGATTATTGTCCGGCTCAAAACCAAGTTTGTAATTGCTGACATATATTCAATGGTAACCGGGCTAAAAATAATAAATGTGCATATGAGAACTAGGATAGGAATTCGCTAAAGTAAAATTAAAATTAGAAGTTTAATTCGATAAAATTTATCAACAAAACCTGCAGGGTTTTAACATAACTCCTTTATTCAAAATCCCCTTACAAAAGGGAAATGGTGATGAATTCCGATTCAACATCAATTCGCATAATATGGTAGTGAATGCTGAAATATTTCCCAGAGAGGAAGAAGAGCAGAGTAGAGAATTGAAAACAGAAGAAATAAAATAATATGGAAGAAAAGTAGATATAAACAGATTATATTAAAATACTGGAAACCAAAAGACTTCTACCTAGAATCGGTCAAATCCCACTGAAATTTCATATAATAAGGAAATTCGACCTAGAAAATTTAAGGTTCACTGAACAGCAAAATGAAGAAATATATATATATACCGATATTATATATATATATATATATATATATATATATATATATTAACATGCCCTGTGGACATAGAAGAATCCAAAGGAGTATCCTTTATATATAATGGTAGGATAAAAAAATTTTCTGTCGAAAAATATTACAAACAATACATTTTTGAAGGAAAATTATTACCAGCAATACATTTCTGATGATAACTAATTCCAGCCATACATCACTGTTAAATATTACCGATAATACACTTTTAGAGAAAAAATATTACGAGCACTATATTTTAAACGATTATTATATTATTATATTTGTTGTACTGCGAACCAAATAATTGATAATATGTAACCTTATTGATATTGTTAATTTTTAATTTTTTAATTCTTTAGACTTAAGAATTAAGTTTAAATAGATAAATTTAAATAGAATAATTTGGTTTCTTTTAAATCAAAGTGTAAAATTTTACCTTTATCTCTCTCCCCCCCTCTCTCTCTCTCCCTCTCTCTCTGCCTCTCTCTAAATCTCTCTCTTCACTGAAAAAATCCAAGAAAACTTGAAAGTGATGATTTGAAATTGTTCAAATCTATTATTATTTTTATTGTTTCTGAATAAGTTTCGAATGTGTTTGAAACAATACATTTTGAAGGAAAATTTTTACCAACAATACATTTCTGATGATAAATAATTCCAGCCATACATCACTGTTAAATATTACAGATAATACAATTTTAGAGAAAAAATATTACGAGCACTATATTTTAAACGAGAAAACCTTAATATTAATACATTTGTAAAAAGGAAAAAATATGAGTTAAAACAAATAAATCTAAATAGAATATTGAGGTTCCTTTAAACTAAAGATGTAAAGCTCTATTTCTCCCTTCCTACCTCCTTTCCTTTCTTCTCTTTTCTCTACCACTCCCTCTTTCTCGTCTGACCCACCCGCTACCTTCGAACTTTCTCTGACACTGATCGCTGGGCGTACATCTTTAAGGACAAAAAATACAAGTTAAAACAAATAAATCTAAATAGAATGATGAGGTTCCTTTAAATTAAGGATGTAAAGCTCTATTTCTCCCTCTCTGTTATCTTTCCTTTCTTCTCTTTTCTTTATCACTCCCTCTTTCTCGTCTGACCCACCCGCTTCCCTCGAACTTTCATCAACACTGACCGATGATTATGGAGGAATCTCTGTAGGTTGAAAACGGATGGATTGTTCTTATTTTCTCTTTTAGAGAAGCGACAGTTATATTCTTATCATTTTATATGTTTTTATTTTGTTCTTTATTTTTATTCGCCGGAATAGGTCGTTGTGAATCCCATTCATGTAGAATCATTTGATGAATAAAGACGGAAGCTGAAGATGGCCTGCCTGAAATAAGCCTATACCTCCGAATTACCATGAAATAACGTGTCTGTCTTAATTTTTCTTTATATATATTATCGCTAATTTTTTATATACTTTTTAGTGTGGTCGTATATTCTTTTCTTTTGGAAACTCAAATTATATAAGAATTGTCTCGTTTTTATTAGTAATGAATGCCTCCATTATTTTTAATCTTCTTTTGCATGTAGATGATGCTATTATGTATGCATTATCAACGAGGATATCACGAATAAGTCCAGGAAGAACTTGATCCCTGTTTAAATGAGATCGGATGAAACTGGAAATTGTCAATCTTCTCGAAAATTTTGTGGTGGTATAGCAAATTTATTTTTTACGGATTTGGATAGTTGAGGAACACATTTCTTCAAAAGATATGTAAATTCTTAAACGACACTGGTTCTCTGCAGTTTACATTTTGCAGGTGAATTATTATTATTGATAATGAGGTTGGAAGTTTTGAATTTTTTATAATAGATAATTAATTTAATTTTCTCTTTTAAATTGGTTAAATTGGTGATCCACAATCTCGGATGATATTGAGAAGTGAAGATTTATTCCTAATTCATTTGATTTTTATAAAAAATATTAATGTTGTTGTTTTTGTCTGCGTGTTTGTAGTTGCCACTGGTTACGATATGATGAGCTGTGCAACAGCAAAATAGGACTGTCTGCGGGTGACTATTTACATCAATAAATCAACTGAGCTCTCTGGAGAAATGTTAAACTTAAAAACATTAGCTACTCACCGCTATTTACGCATCGTTTTTCCGCAATGAATTGAACACTCTTGGCTATTGACGTTTGTTTACATTGTGCATATATCCCGCTAAAATGCCTTCCTCTACCCTGCGCCGATAGCTTAGTGGTAAAATCTTCGACTAATCCCAAATCAGCAGGGTTGTCTAATCGTACGGATATGCTGTGATACAGTCTGTGGATGACTATATATATATATATATATATATATATATATATATATATATATATATATAGGTATGACTATATACATGCATATGGGCATGACTATATATACATACATAGTTATGGGTATCAATAAATATGTAAATGGATATACACCCAAGTACATGTACATAAATATATATTTTTCTGGTTTAAAAAAACAGTGCTTGATGTAATATAACAGAGCTATACCGTATATAATAACTAGAAAGAGCAGTCAAAACCACAAACCCCTGCACAAGCAATAACGACAACATCTCAACGATTGGAAAGAAATGAGAATGAATAAACTGAATGCTCTCAAAAGTGAAAATACAAAAACGAACTACGCGGCTCTCAAAATGAAATGCATAATTACGAGGGGACAGGGTAGGTAATTTAGTATTTATAATGATCTAAGGTAATTAAGTATTTGGCATTTGAAAGGTAAAAATTAAATTTTATTACTAAAATCCGAAAAATGACGCTGAAACTTCATTCGGTGACGATGGAATCCAAAATCTCTTGCTTTCCTGACGGCTACAACCTCCAGAAATTTAAATGCAATGTCAATACTCATCTATTAACCACTGGACTCTAGCTCTCTCCCCACTCCCGTATATCCTTCCCTTTCTCTCCACCTATGTATCTGTCATCGCACCTGCATTCTCAGCTTTCTATTGCTCCTTTCTAACTAGTTTATACTCCTCACTCTTTTCTAATTAATCTTTTTACAGCTATGTAGCCCCCTGCTCATCAGAGGCTTTTCTGCCTTGCTCGGGGTGAAATGATTAAAAAAAATAAAAAAATAAAAAAATATATATATTGATATATCTTGACCACGTATGCAAACATGAAAAGTGATTGAGACAAACCACGACTCCATAGATAGATGTGTACACAATGAGCTAGCTAGCTATCTAGTTACATAAATTGATAGTAGAGAGCCCGTGACGCATGCGTCTATATGTATCCTTGTGCGCGCGCACCTCTTACGGAAATTCTCATAATCAATTCTCTCAATATCGATCAATAGCAAATTCCCTTTCTCTAAAGTCTAAATAAACGAAAACCAAAAGAAAACTTGCTTGACGTTTCAAGATTAAACTTTCTACCTTAAATACAAAATGGAATTGGCTAATAGATTGCATGTTTCACATTTCCTTGAAGCAAAATTTATGTTCGTCATAAAACGCCGATATTGACGTAACCTTGGAGCACGGACCTCTTTTAGTGCCTTTTAAACAAGAAGAATTCACAATAAATTTCTCAAACCAAGAGTCTAAAATCCTTATGATATTTAAAATGCATGTGACATTGTTTTAAATTTGTTAAAATATTTTTATGAAAAGTGTTTATACACCCTCATTTATGTGCCATAAACCCTTTATACCAGATTTTGTCAAAAGCCATTGAGATATGGAATGCGATCTTGCATACATAGTATTTGTTTCCTCTTGCTTTACTAAATCTGTGAAGAATGGCATTTATGTTATCAGCAGTGGACTGTGCCGATAGAAATCTGTACAGTTTGTCATTCAAAGGATTGTTTGATCAACACACTTCTTGGTAATTATAGTTTCTACAAGTTTGCATTTGACATTGAAGAGTCTGATAGATCTATACCATTGGTTCTCGAACTTTTTTCACAAGGCCGCGTTTTTAAAATTAAAACTTGCTCCCACCTTACCACATTTTATGTGCTAAAAGGTACATTTAAAGGTAAAAAAATAAAAACCGAAAGAGAATTTTAGGGATAAAACTACTGCTCTGAAGTTAAAATATCATTATTGATAACTCTCTCTTCCAATTCGATGACCCAAGTTACTATATTTTTATGTCTTGATATAATGCAAAATAGGAAAAATGATAAAATTGGGCAATAATTATTTATAACTATTGTTGGGGGTTGCTCTTTTTGCCCAGACGAATGGACTCGCCTGATGTGTACATATAATCCTGCCTATACAGAGAACAGCAGTGGTTGTCAAGAGAGAGTTAGTAAGGAGTCAGTTGGCCTGTAAGTTGGTTCATATTACGTTGGAGTGTTTTGGATATAGACTCATTACCCGGACTTACTTCTTCACTACAAGATTGCATATATTGTTTCTACTAATAGTATTCTTAGTATTCCTGAATTGACTAACCCGTGTTCCAGTTTGTATCATTTTTGTTCAATATAACTTACATTCTCTGTCTCCATATCTGCTTTGTTATTTATTATTTTCTATGGTTTCTCAACAAGAATCCACAACTATTTATACTGTAACTCATGCATGCAATTAGAAATAATCCATAATAATATTTTAAATTTCGAAATCATATTTATTATTGGCGTATGATATTTTTAAAGTTGTTTCTAAATTTTGATTATCTCTCAATCATTCCACCTAACCTGCTATCTTCTCCCACAGCCTATATTGGACGTGCCCCACCCTTTGAAACCCACTAGTTTATACTGTGAGTGGGATAAGTTTGTTGATTTTGTTTAGCGGCATATAAACCTCTATGGGTGTTTGATGCCAAAATGAAAATTATTTATAGATCATAAAATGTGTTGTTGGTATTTTACCAAAAAAATGTTTATTTATATTTGTTTAATAGAGCATTAGTTGTCATTTGGTTTTAAATATGTATTGCTGCTCGTTTTTGTTTTTTTACAAAAATGTACGGATTGTCATTTGGGTGTTCATTATTTACCCATAGTTGAGACTCTAACAGCTACTATAACCCCGAGTCAGGTTGGACCTTAGAACAAAAGCAGTTAAGAGGTTGTTCCAGGTTCATCAATATCTCCAATTTCCTAATCAGAGGTCTTGCTGCCGGATTTAGTTTATCGTCATAGCCATGACAAGTGGGGTAAGCTCTCATTCGCATTCTACAAAATCGTACGAGAATAAGCAACCTATGTGTAACTTTCACGGATTCTGCTCCGATGAACTTAGATCACTGGTGCCCCCTAGGTACGAATTTGCACGAGATACTAGATTAGCAACTAGATCCCACCCTTTTACAGTGAAACCGATCAAATGTAACCGCAATTTCTACTCCAACAGCTTCTTTTCTTGCACTTCCCGCCTGTGGAATTCCCTTCCGCATACTTGCTTCCCCGACGGCTACAACCTCCAGGAATTTAAGTGTAAAGTCAATAGACACCTCCTAACACACTAACTCACACCCATTCTCTCAAACACTCTTCCTTACTCGTCTATCACCCTCCTTCTGACATTTCCTATATTCAATCGCTCTATGTAACTCCCTTCGCTATAGTGGCAGTGGAATGCCTTGCTTGGGGTGAAACGATTAAAAAAATATATCATTGCATATGAAGCAATATAAATGCTTGTCTTATATCAGGCTATTCATTTGCTATGTGTCAGACCCTTTCAGTACTTACATGATCGTGGCTCTCCACGACTTTCTCTCTGTTGTAGACCTAAGCAACTTTTAAGTATTAACATTCCTTGCTTATTTCTGCCCGGTTATCCATTCACAGAAAGCCTGGTAATGGATTTTAAAATACGTTTCTATCACAGGGATGTATAAATTTTAAGCATAGGTTCATATTGCTCTTGGAGATCAGTGAAATCGAGAGAATTTCGTTAAATAATGAAAGAAACGAAAAGTTAATCGATGTTATTAAATCATTATTTGTTCGGTTGTTCCATGCAGAAAATTCTTTCATTCGAAAGGGATTTAGATGAAGTGTGCAGAAAAACTGGATGTCTTCGAGTGAGTTTACGTGTAAAAATTCACATCCGTGCGATTATTCTAAACAAATAGTCCGATGCAAGCACGACTTTGGTTTTGTTTTTTCTTCATTCTTCTTCTCTGCAATCATCTCTATTTTATCTGTTACGCATTATCTCTCTCCTGTTTATCTTTTTCCGTAAATCTTGTTTTTTATGTTTTTAGGCAATTACATTATGCTTTTTTTCACTCTCCTAGGAAAAGACATAATCTATTCATTCCTTTCCAACTTTTACGTCTCTAGTTTATTTTCTTTTCTACCTATTATTCTGTTATCATCATTTCATTGATGTTCTTTTTTTCATCATTATTTGTTAAGGCCTCGTCATTATCTACAACTGATAACGAAAATGAGACAAAAGATTATTACTAAATTATAGATAAGTGTGTATACTTTTATTAGTGAGAGCTGAATAGATAAGTATATACATACCGTGTCATTGGTAAAAAGTTCATTTTAAAGAAATTGAAAAACTGGTTAAAAAACTAAAAAAACGAGTGGAAGTTTTTACAAAATATTTTCTAATTTGCCGAATGTTACGTTTCGCTTGAAAAAGATGTGCTCAGAAGTTTCTTAATATATAATTAAAAAATGGTCTTTTTCTACAAAGTGTAATTTTATTTTAGCTATAATTCTAGTATGTAACAAAATGCAAATTAACCGTAAGTTTCTTGTTAATTAGAGCTCAAATAACAGAATAGACTTTCAAATATTAGATCGAGCAAACTGTCTCACTGAAAGACGATACTCGTAGTACTTGTGGTACCCCTACGACCCTAAATGGTTATGCAACTTTAGAATGTAAACACTTTAAACTGACCAAAATACGAATTTAACTTCTAAAATGAAGTTTTCAATTTTGTCTTGGCTCTTAATCGCATCAAAATGTCTAAAACCTGCTAAAACAAAAACCTGATGTGGTTTTGTGACATTGATTTTTAGTATTCTGTAAACGATTACTGACTCTCTTGTGATAGCAAGACATGATTCTTAAATGTGACAAAGATGACTTCTTTTTTAATATCTTCTTCGCTTGCAAATCTTTAATTGTAACAGCTATTATGTTCGTTGCGCAATTCGCCCACTTGTATAGTTAACAACTTCGGCTAACTCCCACTAGATGTCATCACAAAACAATACAATAAAACTTAACCCTCTCTCTCTCTCTCTCTCTCTCTCTCTCTCTCTCTCTCTCTCTGTGTCTATATATGAGTTGAATATATGGACCGAAATGCGACAAGAAGAATAGAATGAGTGTTTTGATCTAACAAGTTTCACTTCAACATTTAACGTGTAACATTTTAAATTAAAAGCATTTTTCCTACTTGTCCTTACTTATTCTATTCATACACACCCACACACACACACACACACATATATATATATATATATAATATTATATACACACACACACACACACATATATATATATATATATATATATATATATATATATATATAAGAAAAATTAAGGCAGACACGTTATCTCATGGTGAATTGGAGGTATAGGCCTATTTCAGCCGAACTATCATCAGCTTCCGTCTTTATTTAACAAATTATTTTACACAAATGAGATTCACAAAGACCTAAAAAAACAAATGGAAATAACGGTCGCTCCCTTAAAAGAGAAAATTTAAGAAAAAATACATCTGTTCGGCGAACACATACACATATTCATACATAATCATATATACACGAATCATAAAATCAGATGACACGCCTAGCGGCCAATGTCAACAAAAGTTCGAAGATACATTCGTCTAACAGTTAAGTTGCAGACCCGCGAATTTGAAACGTAAAGAAAGGGTGTTAGGTGAGAGAGAGAAAGAGAGAGAGGGAGAGAGTTAAAACGAAAGAGTAAGTATCTTGAAGTGTAAACGAAGAGGGAAAGAAGAAAAGAAAAAAGAAACAGAGGAACAAATTTAAATTAGAAAGAAAAGATGATAGAGTAAATTTAAAATAGGAATAAATAATTAAAAAATAAATAATAAAAATATAAATTTAAAAAAGGAATAAATTAAAAAGAAAAAAAGATGACATGAGAAAATGAGAAAATAAAAAAAAGAAAATAAAAAACCAATAAACAATATGAGTTAACGGTGAAAGAAATTGGAGTCTAAAAATTAAAAATATATTTAAGAGATAATAGTTAATCTGCTGTGATCACAAAATACTCACACTACTATATAAACAAAATTATACTAATTATACAAAACAAATATAATACAGTATAAAAGTAATTTTTTTAAAAGTAAACATAATTATTCTATTTAAATTTAGTTGTTTAAACTTAATTGCTAAGTTTAAAAATAAATTTAAATATTACTAGTGAAAGGATAAGAAATTGGAATTTTCTTGAAATCCTAAGAAAATTAAACAATTAAGATATAATAGTTAATCAATAAGTTTTAATCTTAATTACCACTACACCACTATATAATCAAAATTATACTAATTATTCGGTTATCAATACAATAAAAATAATAATACTATGCTGTAGGTAAATTTTCCTGTCAGCAGTACAGTTATAATACCGTATACTTTTAGTATTGTAAAAAACATAAATATGTACACATACAACTCATGTACACACGCAAAAGCGTATACACATACCTGCATACACACATATATATATACCCATATATGTACACGTACACAGATACACATATACATATACACACATACGAACGCATATATATACACACACACAAATACCAGCAAGAACAAATATGTAACCAATACCATAGACATATAAAAACCTTATATATATATATATATATATATATATATATATATATATATATACCTAAAAAACCTACAACATATATAACAATGGTTTATAATTAAACAATATATATTCTGTAGAATAATGTGATATGTGAAAAGTTTTTTAGAGGAATGAAAGAGGGGCTAAAAGTTTAACATAGTTTAAACCGACTCCTGTGTCTAAATTTAAACACTACTTCCCTAATCAGATTCAGCAGATCCAGCTGGTTCTTGTGTCGTATAATAGATATCTTTTCATCCAGACATAATTGATAGCAATCTCTGAAGTTGGTTGGTATGTAGGATTTTTTAATTATATTCTATTTAATTATGGGGGTTAGATTATTGTCTTTCAAAGGCCAGAGATATTTTGATAGAGCTGTTTGATTTTTTCGTTCAGGGTTGGAAAAGGAGTGCATGTGATTGTACAGCCGTTGCTTCCAAACACCTGCAATTGGGTATATCATGGCCTGATATACCACCCCCTCCGTCATACACTCTCCACCCATAGTACACTAATTTTCGAACTTTTGTTGACAAGGGCCGCTAGGCGTGTCATCTGATTTTATGTTGCGTGTATATATGATTATGTATGTATATGTGTGTGTGTTCGCCGAACGGATGTATTTTTTCTTAAATTTTCTCTTTTAAGGGAGCGACCGTTATTTCCATTCGTTTTTTTTAGTCTTTGTGAATCTCATTTGTGTAAAATCCTTTGTTAAATAAAGACGGAAGCTGATGATAGTTCGGCTGAAATAGGCCTATATCCACGATTCCCCATGAGATAACATGTCTGCCTTGATTTTTCTTATATTTGCTCTCTATGTATTTATATGCATATATGTTTAAATCTCTCTTAGAGAGTTATCCTTTGGATTCTTCTATACCCACTGCATGCAGATATATATATATATATATATATATATATATATATATATATATATATATATCAGATATGATGCCATAACGGCTGCAATACTACTTCTAGGTGATAGTCTAATCAGAATATGGGGTTTGATCAACCAGTCTCAAGCTACTCTCATGCACGGCATCTCTATCTCTTTCTCTCTCTCTCTCTCTATATATATATATACCTGCTACATTTTTCTTGTAACATACGAATATAGGAACAGTAATCAACTAACAGGTGAATGAATTATATTAATGAATAAAAAGTAAATAAAATTTAATTTCGTACAAATAGTTTTGACTCAGCTCTTCCTCCTATAGATTGACAAGTCTTTGCTTGGTAAGTAAACTAGAAACACGGCAACTCTGAAATAGAACCTTTGCTTAGCGTATCGTACCAGTCATCGTTCCAGAATTCACGTAAATACACTTGGGCAAAGTAATAACAGAAATATTCTCCTCTACCCAACTATGGGTTAGATAGCAGGCTAAATTGAATTCTGTAAGTTTGGATAGCATTTAGTCTAAGAAAGAATGCACTGAAAATTCACAGATAATGAAAATAGGAATCCATCGAAAGTCATGATTGTCTACATTCCGAAGTGACAGGATATTTTAGTTTAAAAAATCAAAATTGCATATCTTTAACTTATTATTTTGCAAATAGCAGATACATGTATTTGAATAAAATCTTTTAAAAATTATTTTTTTGAATTGGCTCATTTTGTTTGATATTAGATAGTGTGTGGAGCCAGGTACTACTAAGAGCTTTCGTTAATTTGCTGTTTGTTATTAACAAGAGTTAGAACGGAAGATGATGTTGCGTCAGGGAAAAGATACGTTCTGAATTATACATGAAAATTTGAAACACTTTTTTTGCGAAACGTAAAAACTCACCATCTGTGTTGTAAACGTCTCCATCCGTTCCTTGTATAAGAACTTTTTGATTTTGATGAACAAGAGCTTTCAGATTTCTAATTTCTCTACGAAGCGAACAACTCAGCACAGAATTTGAGTAAATCTATTGCGATTCTTAAACCGGTACAATAAACATCCGCAATGGTTTCTCTTATAATTCGCAAAGTAATTTACAAAAAGATTGCCTTGAAAATTCGAAGACAAAAGCCAAATGAGAAATATTGGATTCGATTGCAGGAAATGATGGAGTGAACGTGGATGAAAGCTTTTTTTCGGTAAGAAACCATTATTTACAACTAATACCGAAAATAAAGTAGGAAAAGAAAATAAGAAAGCCACATTGGAAGATTTTAAGCAATGAATGCATTTACCGACAAAAGTAAGATTAAATCTCTTAAACGATACAATGGACGACATCTGCAAAAAAAGGTATAATCTAAACGTAGATATCCAGGAAGAAGTAATGCAAAATTGAAAGCAAAGATGAGCATGTGATGGTTGATATAATTCATTCTTAGCGAAGAGGAGAGAAAATCGACAAGGATTCTCAAAATTATGGAGAAAATGGCTGAGAGAAAAGAAAACTGATTTTCAGTGAAGCATATTCTCGAGGATTAGGGAAAACCCTAAGAATTGCAATTCCATGTCTATCAGAAAAGTGGATAAGCTGGGAACAGAATTTACATCGAATTAATTTGATGAGTATATGTTGTCTAGGTAGTGGTAAATAATAAAAAGATAAAAAAACATAGATAAATCTAGGATAGCTTATGAAAAAGCTGAATGGAGAAAAGATTATAGGAAAGGGAGATAAATCTTAGTAACGCCAGATCTGTTTTAATCGAAATCTTGAGATCAAAGCACAGATAACCGAATAATAAAAAAGAACAGAAAATAAATGTCGGTATTTGTTGTCTAATTTTTTTTTTTTTTTTTGTTAGATACGATGTTATTATCTTTGTTCAATGTTCCTTACTTAAATGCAGCCTCACTTTGTTTTGCTTGCAATATTTTGGTTACTCTTGACATAGACTTTAATCAAGTGTTTGTCGTATTAAATCGATATAAACGTGAAACGTTAGAAATATTATTTCAACTACTAAAAGATTTTATAATCCTTTTCTGTTTATTCAAGGCTTAATAGTCATTCAAGAGATATACTTACTAAACCTGGTTGCTACAAGCGCTTAACTGGAATAAGTAAGAAGAGGATAATATGGGGATAAGTAGTTATTTAATTGACCATAATCTTCAAACGGTTAAGATTGTAATGATCGGTGATCATCTTCTGTGAAGTTTTTGTTTCACAAAGCAGTGGCTCTTAAGAAGAAACTGTTCAAATGGAATTTCTTTCTCATCAATTGATTACGATGGAAATAAAGATGATTTAATGCTGTGTCCTTAGTGTTATCTAGTTACAAATGTCTGGACTGCTGAAGGAATACAGCACACTCCACCCACATCTATTGAACAGGTGAAGAGGCTCATCCCTTGTTTCCTGTTTAGGATGCGGTTTCCGGTTTTCTCTTTTCCAATCTTTTCACTCTTTTATTTTTTCCCAATTGGAGTAGATAGACTAAACTATTGCCCGGTTCACACTCCACCCACATCTATTGAACAGGTGAAGAGGCTCACCCCTTGTTTCCTGTTTAGAATGCGGTTTCCGGTTTTCTCTTTTCCAATCTTTTCACTCTTTTATTTTTTTTTCCAATTGGAGTAGATAGACTAAACTATCGCCTGGTTCACACTCCACCCACATCTATTGAACAGGTGAAGAGGCTCATCCCTTGTTTCCTGTTTAGGATGCGGTTTCCGGTTTTCTCTTTTCCAATCTTTTCACTCTTTTATTTTTTCCAATTGGAGTAGATAGACTAAACTATCGCCCGGTTCACAATCCACCCACGTCTACTGAACAGGTGAAGAGGCGCATCCCTTGTTCCTGTTTATGATGTGGTTTCCGGCTTTCTTTTTTCCATTCTTTTTACCCTTACGTAGCCCCCTGCGCATCAGTGGCGTTATCGCCTTGATTGGGGTGATATGATTAAAGAAAAACAAAAAAAAACATTAGAACTTTGCAATAAAAATTGACAGAGAAACGAGAAGTTAAGAACGTTTCGTCCTTGGAAAAGGGATTGTAAGGTAAAAGATAATTAATCACTTAACAGGTTGCGTAAACGTTGGACATTGAGGACAAAACGGCTTTCGGCACAAATATGGCAGCAATAAATACACTAAGTATTGGTATTACAATCTAACTCTTTTAGACATAAGGTATGGCATTTTCTCAAGCGGTACAGGAAACTGATCGTCTACCCTACATCATTAAGTTATACTACGAATATAGAAGTACCACTTGAGATCTGAGGTGAACTCCAGTTCTAGTAAACCTACGATGATTCAGAGAGAATTATCAGGACGGTAATGACGAAACGTTCTTCTTTTTCTATAGGCCTTTTCCCTTCAGGACTTAGGCGATCATGGATTTCCAACGTCTTCCTATCCCTGGTGGCTCTTAGCACACCTTCTCCTGTTACACCATGCAACCCTCGTTCCGTCATCCACCTGATTAGGTCCTTCAAATATGTTATCCGTTGCTTTCCCCTCTCTCTTTTTCCCTCTATCTGGCCTATTAGTATCAGGTTCTCAAAGCCCTCCTTCCTCATTGCATGTCCCGGGAACTTCAGCTGTCTCTTCTTGATGCTCAGTATTAATTTCCTTTTAGTTTCCATCATTTTTAAGACCTCATAATTGGTCACATGCTCGATCCATGATATTCGCAGCATCCTTCTGTAAAAACGTTACTAGCTTTTAATTTGGAATTAATTAATCGTACGAAACGATCTTTTCTCTTTTGATGTCTTCGCACTAAGTCATTCGAAAGATCAGTTATCAAGCTAAAGGTCTAAATGTGCACACATAAACCGTGGTATCATCCGGATATACGAGGATGGGCTGAAAAGATTATAGGTTAACAACGAACGAATGAAGCTAAAGCTGTCAAATATTCTATGCACTATGCACCAACACTTCTTATTAATAACTGCATTGTTTCCTTTCAGGTAAACTGACATCTTACCGTTCAAAAACGTCTGTTCATCCTGCTGATAAAAACAGTCTCAAACAGTTGATATGACATCATCGTTACTGCAATATTGATTCCAAGATGATAACAGATCAGATAAATATGGGGAGTGATCAACCAGTTCAAAGGTTCTCTCACGTTCGGCAAATATTGAATCCAAGGACTTGTAAACTTAAACATTCTCCTGATAAACCAGAACCACTTTTTTCAATTTTCCTGGCCATTTAGTTTTAAAAGCCTTTCGTAACTGCCGCAGAATTAATATTTTAACACTTTTTAAGATAAATATGCCTTTTGTATCTCAAACACAGATACTCAGCTTCCCTACAGATAAAGCAACTTTGGTCTTTTTGGGAGCAGATAAGGCGGGGTGTTTCCACTTCAAGGATTGTCTCTTTGTTTCTGGCTTAACGTGATGGAACCAAAACATCATGCGTTCAAGGAAACTTACTGAATCTGCCTCAAACAAATATAAAATTTTCTCGTGAACCGTAAGTTTTATGCGTACAGTTTCTTTTATCGCACCGATCATTTGTCAAATTTGATTCTCAAACATCATTATAGTCTGTCTTCTTAATTCTTGTTCTTTTATTGTTCTCTCGTATTAATGGTTGCTTTTCTCATATTGTCTCGTACTCAGTTAACCCTTGCGTCATAGTGATTTTTATTATTTTTTTTTTCCATTTGAAAAAAATTCTTCAATGTAGCTAAATTTAAATAAGAAAAGAAAAGATAAAACTAAATCGTGTTAATCTGATAAATGCGATAATTTTGGAATTATAACTAAAATTATAGAAAGTTTATAATAAGGCTAAAGCAAAACTGTCGATAAAAATAGAAAAAAACTTTTGACGCGAGGGCTATTAGTTGCGTGTGGAAGAAAATAAAACGTTATCTGAAAAGTTTACAACAATTTTTAAAGCATCTGCGTCAGTTTTATTTGCACCTGCCAACAGCAGAAGGCAAAGAATTCTGTAACCATAATATAGGCGAGAACGTTACGATATCTGCTGTCTGGGGAGGTAGGGCTTGGGAAGACGCAACAGCGATCACCATATGTTGACTATGTAAAAGGCTTCAAATATTCGTCTATCCAAAAACTAAAATAAGAAAAGCTAATCGTTTCAAGTACATCTAATGGCAAAGAACACACGCTTACACACACACACACGCACACACACACACACAAACACACACACACACGCACACACACAAACACACACATATATATATAAACAGAGTGCGATGGAAAAATAGTCGTATTTTATATTTTGTTGATGCATGTTTCTTTACTGCACATTATATTAGTGTTAGTTGGGCAACGTCTGCGAGAAAAGAGCACCATACTGCAATTCGCCAGAAATCTGGACGCGACGTGTTGTACTGCTTGGAATTCGTGCCAGAAGCTTTAATATAAACATTTCACAGTGTTTGGCTGCCAATCTAAGAAAAGTACAGAGTATTCGAAAAGAGTTGGATAAATCTACTGGTGATTAGAAAACTCTTTTGAGTGATCACTAGTGATGGCAACTTTATGCCTTCATTCATTTTCCTACAGGGTACTGGAATCAGTACGGAGGCCAATATCAAATGCTTTGAGCAAGTAGTGCTACTCTGGATGACTGCTGCAAGAAATTATGTCTGGTAACAGGACTTTGCACCAGGCCACACGAGCAGAAGAACCCACTCACAGCTGTTAGGCAATTGGCCACCTAACTCCCTGGACTGCAACGATCTTGATTCTTATGTGTGGGACGCAGATGAGCAACAAAACCCCTTGTAACACTAAAATAAAAGAAAGCATTGGATTATGGCAACATTCACAAAATTAAGCTAGGAGATCACCCAGAGAGTTGCCGGAGATTCGGAAGTCATCTGGAAGCCGTGGCTGAAGTAATGGCGATGAATTTACTCTTTAGTATTTCAAGATATTTTTGTGTAATTTTGTTAAATATATCTGTTAAAATGAGATATCTGCGTTATTTTCATTTTTGCGTAATTTAGAAGATAATTTATCCAGTGCACCCTATATATATATATATATATATATATATGCGTGTGTGTGTGTGTGAGAGAGAGAGAGAGAGAGAGAAAGAGAAAGAGAAAGAGAGAGAGAGAGAGAGAGAGAGAGAAAGAGAAAGAAATTCCAAATATAATATTTAATGCAAAACTTTAATATCAATAACTTTTTGAAAAATATCCCTGTACCTGGGAGACCAGAATACATTCCTTTTTTTGCATGAAGTAGAAATCTTCATTGTTTTCTCTCTCAAGATAGCAACGATGGAAATGAGAAGAATGTTTTTCTCTTTTAGAACCAGATAATAAGCCTACACATACCTTGTTGTTGATTAGTTGCTGATATGTTATGCTTCATAGATAAAATCAAATTTTAAAATATTAATAATAAAAATAGCGCTGGCAAATGAAGATAAACATATAATATCGTTTAAAGTACAAATAGTATGTCCCTAAGAAAGTAGTCAGACCGACCCAGAGGAATTGAATGAAAACTTTCTAGGATTTACTCGAATATAATAATATTTTAAGAAAGCAAAAGGTGCTAAGAAAGGGTTTTACAAAAGGAAAGTCATAAAGAAAAGCTGTTATTTAAGCCAGTCCTGACATCATTAACGAGTAGCTAGAAAAGAAAAAGAAACATTGTTTGATTTAGTCTCTCAACACTTTAATTCAGAAGTGAAAACTAGAAATTGGTAAAATCTTTTTAAAATTGTTACGTAAATATTTATCGAAGAATTCTGTTACAATAAAATAAGTCTATTTTTTTTTGTTCTTCTATTTACTTTTTTCTCTCTACCACTGATAGAATTATTGTGTATATAAGAATGTTTTAAAATATGGAACCCAGTTTTAAAGACTGGTGATAACAGATTGGTACAAATTATACCGTATGATATATATATATATATATATATATATATATATATATATAGAGATAGATAGAGATAGATAGATAGATAGATAGATAGATAGATAGATAGATAGATAAGAAACATTAAGGCAGACACGTTATTTCATGCTGAATCGGAAGTGTGGGCCTATTTCAGGCGAACCATCATCAGCTTCCGTTTTTATTTAACAAAGGATTCGTATAAAATCCTTTGTTAAATAAAAACGGAAGCTGGTGATGGTTCGCCTGAAATAGTCCATACTTCCGATTGACCATGAAATAACGTGTCTGCATTAATTTTTCTTATATTTGCTCTATATGTATTTATATGCATATATGTTTAGAGCTCCCTTAGAGAGTTATCCTACCACTGTATGTACAGGATACTCCTTTGGATTCTTCTATACCCACATTGCTTGCTGATATATAAATATATATATATATATATATATGTCAAAAAACTAATGTTCACCGCTTATTTGCTACTCATACTAGCCCAATTATGCAGTGTCTGATGAGACCAGTATGCTTGAAACTTGTGTAGTAGGTAAGTAGTGAAGATTTCGTTCTTTGACAAACTGTTGGCTCTGCATATTCAGTACTCTTGTTTGGTCAATTAGCACAACTGCCTGCTGGTCTAACCAGTTCCTTTCTTACTAGTATATATATATATATAGAAAGAGAGAGAGAGTGTGTGTGAGAGAGAAAAAGAGAGAGGGGGAGAACATTAATGTCGTTTCATACCCAAATCGATCTTCTGATCATGTATCACTACACTGTTCTACATGTAGTCCACTTGATGATGAAGTAAAGTTGGTAAAGTTGAAAACTAGTTTTCCCAGTCCTTTTGTTTTACTGAGTGCTTTGGAGTATTTCTAGACATGAACCATAATTTGGTTAATTATATATAAAACAAGTATTTCTTTAATTCAAAGTTTGTCGTTTTAAATTTTCTTATATTCACCTGATTTACGAAGAAATAACTTTTCATCCAGCGTCTGAATATTTAAAATTGCGCATAAAATAATTAAAATTTTAAATAAAATGTTCGTACTCTTCCTGTCAAAATCTATATAACCGTTTTACATACGATATCAGTTAAAGACT
This sequence comes from Ascarosepion bandense, assembly GCA_037127315.1. Classification (NCBI taxonomy): domain Eukaryota; kingdom Metazoa; phylum Mollusca; class Cephalopoda; order Sepiida; family Sepiidae; genus Ascarosepion; species Ascarosepion bandense. The sequence goes on from JBBBDQ010000488.1 coordinate 8,309,832, forward strand.
AAAAGGATATTTCAATTTGAATATATAACATTCCTAAAGGTGCTAGACAGAAATTAACAAAATATAAAATAAAAAGATACTGATAACATTAGATTTTTGATAACGACCAAAGATTGTCGAAAGTAATTGAACAAAAAATAATCTTTGGTCAATGTCTTCACAAATTATATTTTGTGACCGACAAGTTATTTGCGTGTTGGAAAATATAATAGAATTAAACAAACAAACCTAGTAGGCTGAATATAAGAGAACAGATGTAATTATATTCTTGCAACTTACAATCTATCTACCAACACTGACAGAAGATCACGCATGCACGCACATACGTACACGTACACACACACACACACACACACACACACACACACATATATATATATATATATATATATATATATATAAATTTAGAGAGAGAGAGTGAGTGAGAGAGAGTGTATCAAAAATACTTTTACAAAACCACAACAAAACAATTAGCAAATGTTTGAATGACACAGCTGCCTTCTAGTGTACATGTCAACACACCACCAACTACTGGCAAAAAAATTTAAACTTATTAACTCAAATACAAAGGAGTTGCGGATATATGTTTATATAGGCTTTTGGCCATATTTTGGGGTGAGGAATCCGCCTCCAAAATTGTGTAAAATATTTTTGATACACAATTTCTCCAAAGGGTACCGTCATGTAATATCAATTAAAATAGTCTACAACTTTCCGTATCTGTACACACACACACGCACACACACGCACACATACACACACACACACACACACACACACACATATATATATATATATATATATATATATATATATATATATATATATCCGAGTGAGTATAGAATGAGGAGAGAAAAAAGAAAAAAATGTTTTCCGTCCAAAACATTAAACAGTGCTCGATATATAATGTATAGAGCTGTGAATATTTATTATGAATTGTTTTAGAAAATGTACATAATTCCTTCTATATATGTCCTCTTCTCTACAATCATATGGCTGCATTCACTTAATTACCAATAACCCCAACCAACCACAACGACGACAACGAACCAAATATAAACAGAGAATGATTCCAAACCTTTATATCTCCCGATGATGTGTTTGTGTCCAAACACTGAAAAAGCAATATGATTGTAGAGAAGAGGACATATATAGAAGAAATTATGTACATGTTCTAAAACATAATATATATATATATATATATATATATATATATATATATATATATATGGTTATATATCAATTTAACATTGCGACATGGAAATTTCTATGTTTCGAGATAGGTTCTCATCATCAGGCAATGTTGGTGTGGTTGTGCAGATGATTTACATTTAAATGACAAATTCTTTTGGTTTGCTGTGGATGCATGTGGGTGTTTTTTTGTGTGGCTAATCAGAATGAATATATATATATATATATATATATATATATATATATATCCAAGTGAATAATGAACGGAGAATATATTAACGGCGTTCAAAACATTAGGTTAAAGCAGTGCTCAATATAGAAATAGAGCTATGGATATTTATTATGAATTATAATTTAGAACATGTGTACAGATTACAAACTACTGCAAAGTGCGCATTTATTTCGACATTGAAAGGACAATGTCTCATCAGTTAGTAAAGGGAGATGGAAAATTTGCTTCCTTATATTGGTAATTCTTTTGTGTGCGAAGTAAAGGAGGTAGAGAAAATGAGAAACTAGAATGGGGATTGTAAAAGAGACACTGAAAAAATAAAGAACAAAAAAAAAAGAAAACGGGGAAAAAAAAGAGAACTAAAAGAGACATGGTGAAAGTTTCAAAGAAAATCTATACATATATAATTTATTTGCCTAAACCTTATTTGTAATAAATTGAAAAATATGTAGGAGTTAATCCATTTTGTAAAATTTCATACATGCATGATATATATATATATATATAATGTCTTTGTTACTCTACATTTGTATTGAGTGCTTTAGTGTTAGGGTTTTCGTCTTGGGTTTTATTTTCTTTCCTACGAGTATTTGACTTTTGTTTATTTACTTCGTTTGTTTCTTTTTTTACTTCCCCTCCTTTTTCAACCGAGTTCTTCCTCGGTGTGTTATTCAAGACGAACTTCAATATAGTATAACAATTACTAGTGTTAGAATTATTATTTTTGTTACTATTAATATTTTTATTATTATTGTGTGTGTGTGTGTGTGTGTGTGTGTGTGTGTGTGTGTGTGTGTGTGTGTGTAAATGCTCTCGCACGTTTGAGCACTATGGAGAAATGGCAGAATTTATAAACAGTACCTACTAACGCATTTTCGTATCGTTTATGCAGTAATGACTTTGAACACTCTCGGCTAATGGCGTGTGCTTATATCGTATGTAACACACTAACTTCTTCTATAACACGCTAAAATCCACTTTACTCTACCTCATAACTCAGGGGTAGAATCGCCGACTGATGTCAATTCAGTCGGTTTTCAATCCTGACCTTATTAAATTGGATGTCCAACACTACTGATGAACAGTTATACAGCGAAACGGATGACTATATATATATGACATAAAACCAAGGTATAACATACATATAAACATATTCAATATGTTATCTGCTTGATTACACACACGCATGCACCCGTCGGATCATTGACTGGGAGACCTTTTCGAATACTCTCACACGGTGTTGAATTGTTTCGCAGTCCCTATGATACGTTGTAAAAGTATCGTTATATTACTATTGTCTACTGCATAAAACAATTTGTTTAGGCGGCACATGATATAAAATGGAGGTCGGGGGAACGTGTAGGCCATGAAACCGATCGTCCCTACATATTCAGCTATCATGATAGATGTCAGCCAATGCATCACGAACAATTTCACTACAATATTGTATTAAATAAAGGTCTGGAAGTGTGCTCAAAATAATGTCCCTGTGTACAGCTCTTTTAAAACGTATTGGGAGAACATATGGACCTAGCAGACAGTATCCTAAAATTCTAACCTAGAGATTAATCGTAAACTGATGCTGGTGTCTAGCTTGTATTATACCATCGAGAAACCGATCCGTCTACAAATGTTGGTTGTGTAAATGTGTTATTCTATCTCTTTCATTTTGTCTGATCGATAAACAAGACGGAAGAGACAAACAAAGGATCCACATTTTGAGTAATAAAAACAACTGAAAACGTTTTCCCGTGGCAAGTGAATAATAGATGAAACACCCTGCACGCGTGGTAGAAGCTATTCTTGAAGTAGTCCCCGTGTGGTACTATGAGACGTCTGACATGCTAGGGCCATTTGACGTGTGCTGATACCTGGATCGTGTCCGACAGCCTGTTGAATGGTATCTTCGTGGTTAGACGTCCGAGCCGATATGGGTTTTTCCTTGATCCATAGTTTCTGGTGCCACGGATCCTGTTCCAACAACGCGACGATAAAGAACAAAATAGGGTGGATTACTTGGTTGCCTTCTGCCTGGTAACGCAATCTGGTAGAGCCGCGTCGCTTCGCGTCCCTTACCATTCGTGCAACCGTATGTAAAAATCACATCTGCCTGCTCACGATATGAATATACTGCCATTGTTAAATGGAACATTTCTCTGTTGACTCATAACTACACACGTTAAAAACTGAAGACAGCCTAGCTATTAATGTATATGAATGACAAATATAACGTAGTCTACATAACAGCACGGTGCCATCTACTATATACTTTATCTAAACTTAATATCTTAAAAACGAAAAATTTGCGGGTATAAGTTTATATAGATTTTGTGATTGTGTGATGTGAGGACCCACCGACCCACCAATGCTTTTAAGACTATATATATATATTGCAATTTCTTTATTACAATGGCTTATAAATGTATTATATCACTATACAAAAATTTTCACATTTCAGAACGATACTGTTCTTCTTCAGTTTAAAATAAATTGTGAAAATTATTTATTTAGAAAATATAAGATGAATCCATGGCTATTTAGAAACTGAAGGGGTAGTAGTAGAACGTGTAGGTAGAGAATAGGCTTGTAGATGTGTCAATATTGTTCAATCAAAAATGATATTTAAGTAAATATGGAACTGAAGATTTGGGTCGCGAAAAGATGCAGAATTGTCTGGTGTCAAGCCAAGTCACTTTCTAAGTCTGTCTGGGTAAAATCATAGTGGGACCATACATTATTTAAATGGATAGACAATAATTTATAATAGCAAGTTGGATTTTTTTAATTTGAATTTGTACTACCTCATGAGTAAAGAAGCTGGAATCTTTAGTTTATAATTAGAATTAAATAATTATAATATACAAAGATATATTGTAGTTAAGAAAACTATAAGTATTGTGTAGGTCTTTTATTTTAGTAAAATATGTTTTAATTTCTAAGTTATATTAGAGCTTAAGTTATAAATGGAACATTGTAATTAATGAAATTTTAAAGAAAAATATTTTCGATGTTTACAAAAGACGGTCATTTCATCTCTACGATTGAGTAGTTCTTTATTTTTAAAGAAACTTAAAATCTGCATCTTTTCATTCTGGCACAGAGGGAAGATGTACAACGACTCACAGATTCTTGTTTTTTCGAGAATTTTCTATTTTATTTTGGGGCTTTGTTAGTATCTTTTAACCTCTAAAAATACACAGAATAGGATGTTTGGTTTCGGTACACGATGTTTTTAAAGGAAGTTAAATGCAAATATCAACGCTGTTTAAAAGTTTTCTTAGTAGATCCAATGTAAACTTTTTTTAATAGTTCGGTTATCATTTGATGTTGTATTATATTCGTACACAACAGAATTTGTTAGACACCTATTTCCCAGTGGGCAATTGTTAGGACTTCGACATTTATATAAATTTGTTTTATTGTTATTTTCATTATTTGGATAGTTATTGTTATATTTGTTTTTGTGCTGATTTTATATTTCATTATTTTTTAAACATTTTTTCCAGAATATTTGTACATCTATAACTTAATTTAAGGGTATTTTTATTAAAAATGTTACTAAAAGTTTTATTATTAGGGAAAGGTTTCTTAAATTAAATTGAGGAACTTCATCACTAAGTTGGTGCTAACCATTTGGTCAAAAGAAGAGGTATACCAAATGATTTTTCTATTTCCATTTTTGCTGTTAAAGGCATATTTCTTTATGTATTTAATTTCATGGTTTTTATAGCATTATAATAAAAAAGTTTATGTTTATAAAATACTTCTTCATTAGAAGAGTTTTTACTAGGGGTGAGTTGACTTTGGGTGGATGTATAATTGATACTAGGTTTTATGTATGGTTGATAAGTATCATTTACTAAATCTAGTGTTACATCAAGGGAGTTTACTACTTTTAAATTAATGTTGATTATTACTTTTAGGTTTAGACTCTTAAATTCGCTATGGATTAGTTTTCTAATTTTATCGTTTTTAAAATGTGTGGAATTCAGTACAAACATAAATCCATCATCTCTGTTTAACTATATATAAATATATATTTCTGACTCTCTCTCTCTCTCTCTGTATCTCTCTCTTTCTCTCTCTCTCTCTCTCTCTCTCTATATATATATATATATATATATGCATGTATGAAGATAAAAGGAAAATTTATCTCAGCCGACACGTTTCTTATTCCTTTTAGGGAATTTATCAAGGCAAAAAATTTCATTTTGTTACGAGAATTTATATGCAAAAGAAAAAATGTTAATAGTTTCTCAAAATCATTAATTTTAGGAATCCTCATAGTTATTCTTTAATGTAGCTGAAAGGTCAGGCAAGCTATGGAGAACCCAGAGTTAAAATATTCCAGATGTTCATGAAATCATATGACTTTATTAAAATAAAATTCTTGAATTGTCCTTGATAAAGTCGCACAATGAAAGAAACTCTTTAGCTAAGATAAGTGTTCTATATATATATATATATATATATATTATTATTATTATTATTATTATTATTATTATTATTATTATTATGTCATTTTTCATCATATTTCGATTTCTGTTATGGTCGCACTACCAAGCAAGTCTGCGGGAGGACCTAAGGCAGGTCGTGGCGTGTTGTTATGGCTCCATTTCGTGTTTTTTCTATCTCCCCTATCATCCTTAGCGTTACACAGACAAAGTTTTCCTTAGTGTGTGGGCTGTACTTAATAAGACAATTTTTGTATATCTCTTAAGCTGGGCTTTCCATGGGTTCATCCAGTGTGTTGTTTTGTTCCATTTTTTATCATTTCAAGTGCACCTACTATCATTGACACGGTGTTCTCAATTTCTTTCTATTTCAGTTTCAATGTCTTTATATTTTGACAGTTTTTGCTGTTACAATCCGCTGGACAAGCCATATCAATTAATAGATAAGTTCTTTCTGGTTTTTAACAATAATGTCCGGCCTATTTGTTTCAAATTTTTCTGTCTGTATAGATGATGTAATCCCATAGAATGGTGGCATTTTCTATTTCTGTAATCGGTGCCGGATGATGTTCATACCAGTGTTTGTTTACAGATTTTCCATAGTGTTTGCACATTGTCCAAGGTAAATATTGCCCCACTCTATCGTGACGATTTTTATATTCATATGGGGCAAGTACAGAACAATCTGAGATTAGATGGTCTATTGTTTCTTGGTGTTTATCACAGAACCTGCATTTTTGATCCATATTATTATGTATAATATTTGCCTGAAAGTTTCTAGTGAAAAGAATTTGGTCTTGCGCTGCAAGAATAAAGCCTTCAGGCTCAGACTTTAATCCAGATGTACGTAATCATCGATGTGTATTAACTTTATCAACTTTGGATTTATGGCACTTTCTGGATATTGGCCATGCAGAGGTTTGTCGTGCCAACGTTGTTTCATATGTTTTAGAGGTTTATCTTTGGTTTCATTTTCATATTTTTTGCCCAATAGTTGGTTCTTGGCTTCTGCTTTGCTTTTCTACAGAATCTACTAAATGTAAATCTTGCTTTTATTTACTGCCTTCTTTTATTATTGAATATTTTTTCTTTCTTTCTTAATGTTGCTTGACTTATTGTATCATCCAGTCCTTTGTTGTTTCTAGATATGTCAGTAAGCCAATAGTTGTTGTCTTGTATGACAATTATAACTGAATAAGACCTCTTCCACCTTCTTTGTGGGGTATGTATAGAGGGTCTACATCAGCTTTTAGATGATGCATCTTATGCTTAGAAAGAAGCTTTCTTGTTTTAGAATACATTCGCCTGATGTCGTTTTTAGTCCAGTTTATGATGTTGAAACTATATTGGTCAACTGGGATTGCAAGGCTATTAATGGCCATAATTCTGTTCTGAGAATTCAATTCAGTTTTTAATATCAGTCGTAGCCTTCTATAGTACTCTTTACGCACTATTTCGTTCATTTTTTTATGGTGAATTTTTTCACTCTCATTTACACCTAGGTATTTATAAGCTTCTTCTGGCTTTAATTCTTTTATTGTTACAGAAGGGTCTAAGCTAATTGAGGATGCTTGTTGTGGTGATCCAAGTAAATCTGTAGCTTTAACACATTTATTCAAATTGAATTTCATTACAATGTCTGAATTATTTTACAGTTTGCAGATCTTCTAGCTCGTTATCATTCTTAGCATACAACTTTAAGTCATCCATGTAAAATAGATGACATATTTGCTTTTGGGCTATTTTATAACCACGTTCTGTCTTGTTAAGATGACTGGTTTATGCTAATGAGATGCAGAATAGTAAGGGAGACAAATAATCACCTTGAAATATACCTCTTTTGATGTTTATTTCACCAGACTTATAGGTTCCATTTATATGATTGCGCTAAAGGGTTGTTTTCCATATCGACATACATTGTTTGATGAAATTGATGATGACGGTGATATCTTGTATATATTTAAAGTCTTTAAAACCAGGAATGTTATTATTATTATTATTATTATTATTATTTGAGTTTCGATCCCAGACAGAAGCAAGTGGATGTGTCTAGACACACTGATGTGGATGACTAATATATATATATATATATATATATATATAATCACGCAATTATGAATTAAAAATCAGTTGCGACACAGACATTTCTATGTTTCGAGATTTCTATCTCGTCATCAGTCAATGTTATATGTTAGCTGTGAAAACGATTTACATGTAATGTAACTGTAAATCGTTTTCACAACTAACTTCTAACATTGCCTTATGACGAGATAGAAATTTCGAAACGTAGAAATTTCCGTGCCGTAATGGATTTTTAATTCATAATTTTTATTATATTCTGCTCTACAATATTTATTGTTTCGAGCACTTTTTAAAAAAAGTAAATGCCAGAGATATCAAAAATGTAAAAGCATGGGTCCTCTTTACCGGAATTTATATATATATATATATATATATATATATATATATATATATATATATGTGTGTGTGTGTGTGTGTGTGTGTGCAGACATTTACGTATTTTTAAAATAAACATCTATTGCTTTTATTACTTGTAGCACACGCATATAAACAGGCATAAGTTTTGTTTTTGTTTTAGCTCTATATAAAAATTTTATTTGTTTTCTTACTCGTGACACGTATCTGACCAATGAAATTTAACTTCAAGCAACACAATGTCTCTTTAGATTTTTAAAATGTTTTAAAAATTTTTTTAATTCGTCGTGAAGAAATCTCTGGAGAAGGTTGATAATTCAAACATATTAGGTTAAAGACACTTTTTTCTGTTCTTCCATTATTTTATTCATCTTATCGGATTTCAGTCATCCGAAGACAGATCTGTTTTGCTGTATCACAGCTGATCAGTACGGTTAGACAGCCCATTGCTTTTTACCCAGGATTGAAACCCGACCGAATTGGGGTCAGTCTGCGATTCTACCTCTGAGTTACGGTGTGTGTGTGTGTGTGTGTGTGTGTGTGTGTGTGTGTGTGTGTGTGTGTGTGTGTGTGTGTGTGTGTGTGTGTGTGTGTGTGTGTGTGTTTTGATTTTTTTATATGTTGATATTTTTATGTAAATCATTGTCTCCATATAGTATGTGCCATCTTTCCTTAAACAAATACTCAAATGTGATTTATTCGTTCCTTGAAACTCATGTCTTGCTTCAAAAATTTTTTCATTACTATTCAGCGTACGCTTGAAAAGATTTTTCCCCACAATACTTCCATAGTCTATCCGCGCAATCATATAAACTATGGCAGCACTATACTCCATAAAGCACGTAGCTAAATTTAAACCTACAGCGAAAACTAACAGAATGAACAGGAGAATGTGTTTCACAAAGTGTGACAGGTGGTCATTTTGCCTGAAATGTGCAAATTATATATGTAGACTAAACTTTAAAAAAATGACCATGTTTGCTTTCTTTACAAAGTACCCAAGAGGATTCATCATTTCAAATCCAGTCACGTGAATTATCTTTTCTTTATTATTTTTTTATTTTGTTAAAACTGTTATTTGAGACGAAAACATTAAATCTCGTGTTCGCCTCTCCAATAGCGTTAATCTCAAATGTCTGTTGAATTTAAAACTTCACCACAGAAACTGTCAATAATTAATCATCTATCAAACGACGAAAGAAGCCAACGTACCAGACCAGATAAAAGAAAAATCTTGTCTCCGTGAATGTTTGTTGATTCTTGCTCGGTTACTTTCCACAACACAAACAATGAAACTAAAATTATTTTATTACGAGCCAATAGATGCATCGGTAAATATAGCAAAGGAGTTGAAGACAAATGACAACATAGCAATTACAAGTTCTGATGGTTCAATTTATTTCTTCGTTTCTTTCTTTTTTAATCCCTACCTTTTTCGGTGATGTTACAGACCAAAATATACATCATTTGTTGTATTTTCCCGTCATTCTCGATAATGTAATTTTTATTCTAAACTAAACGTACTTATTTGTGTATACACGGAAATTCTGATAGAAAACTTTAGGCCAAAAGTGTGTATTGGGAGGGAAAAAAATGCATTTCCAAAGCTAAGCAGAGTATTAAGACACAGAAAAATGTCGTTAAAAACAAAAAATAAATACTGAATATTTACCAGAGCCCTCCCTATGAACAGTGAAATGTGACACAAGGTCGTTTTCTTTTCCTTGAGGCATTACGAAAACGTATAATTGGGTAAAAGCTACTCCGTATACACCTCATAAGAGTGATCATGTATTTTATATTTTTCCTCAGACGAGGCTGTGCCCTTCGGCATAACCCCGTCTAGGTTCTTCTCCGTCCGAAACAGAGTGTAAGACAGGCCTGAGTTGGAGCGAGAAATAGTACTAAGCAGTTACGTAATATCTGTCCTCCTATGAATGCTGGACAATATCCTTAAAGATGAAGAAGAGACTTAAAGAAAAGGAAATGTGGTTTCGCAGAAAGTTGTTGGGGATACCATGGACGGAATATGACGAGGTTTTAGAGAAAATAAAAAAGAAAACTTATACTTAATATCGATAAGAGGCAGTTGACATTTCTGGAACATATATCGAGGAAGAAGGGCTTGGAAAATCTGATACTCACAAGACAGGTTGAGCGAAAGAGAGAGGGATGAAAGCAGCGCGTAACATACTTGATAGATTGTAGAAAAGGGTTTGTGAGAAATAAAAAAGACAAAATTCATTAAGAGCTACAAGGAACATGGAGATGTAGGGGGGGGCATGATCGATTATATCCTGAGAGGACCTGGCACGTAAAAGAAATTTGTTTAATTATTTTATTAATAAATTTTGTAAAATCTTGAGTCGTCTGACACACATAGTATATAATAATTCCTGAATCAAAAACTATATTGATTGAATCATTCATTTTCTACGGTTTATCAACCGTTTATAGGTTATTTAAAGCTAGAAAATACCTTTAGATTGTAAAAATATTTTTTGCTCTATTTCCGTTAGAAACTATTAGGTATTCTTATTTACTACGACTTAATTTAATTGTTGAAGAGTGTTCGGCGGAGTAAGTTGCAATGACAAGCATATATATGCAGAAGAAAAGGTAGTATAAACATGTATAATAAAAGTATTTAATATGAGAATACAAATTTATGTCTACGCAAATAGTAACGGCAAATGTGTCCAGCTAAAATGATGTTTGCCCTCGCGTCTAAAACTATCATTTGTACAACATAGTAATAGTTTTCAACAGCAACACATTTCTTATGTTACACCTTTGAGTTTAAAATGCTGTTATCACGTTATGCAGTTAGAATATAAATAAAGTTACTTGCTCACAGATATAATCGATAAAAAGTAAAGAAGTATTGTTTTTCTTTTTCTATTTCAGAATAGGTATTCTATTTTCATACTATATAGATGGTAAAAATATTTTGTTAACTCTAAGAATAAGACCGTGTTAATGCGGTAACAATTTTGATGATTCAAATCTCTCTTTTCTTTTGTTTGGCTGATCATTCTGTATAGTCTACTCTTTAATATACATAAAAGATTCGAAATTAAACCCTATTAATATACATTAACAATTCTAAATTTAAGTACAATAAAATTTCAAAATTAAAGTATATATATATATATATATATATATATATATGTGTGTGTGTGTGTGTGTGTGTGTGTGTGTTTTAAGTTCTAAATTAAAATATATTAATGTAAATAAAAATTCTAAAACTTAACTAGAAAATAAGAAACCGGAAGAGATTTCTACGAGGAAGAGGTGCAAAAGGAGAAACTGTTAACAAAGAACCTACGGTTATATTTTGAAGTTTTGCAAGTATAAAATGATGATACCTTGAAGCTAATTTAGTAGTACGCTTAAATTAATAAAGTATCGGCGTGAAAGAGGAAAGCTGGTAAGAACAAACATCTTAAAAATAATTTAAAAACAAGACACAAGGAATCGACATTACGTTAAGAAAAGTGGGTGAAGCAGAAATTACAGATTCCTCTTTTAATTATTTATATATATATATATATATATACATATACGTGTGTGTAAGATTCTGGTGAGAGAAAATATGTCTGTCTTCTGCAAACTCTGCTGTTTCGAGATCAAACAATAATAACAATATAGAAATCATGGCAGTTGTAAATTCAAACGAGCAAAAACCATAACAATTAGCTCCAGGATATTGTTGTTCTTAGCAAATAAAATCGAGTTTTTTTTTTATCGAATTGGCTTGCTTGTCCTTTTGATACTACAAGTTGTCAAGATAGGACATATTAGTGAGGATTATACAGAAATAAAGTATGAAATCAAGATAATGTGGAATTGACGAAAGATAGCAGTTGTACCTGTTGTAATCGGAGTATTAGATACGGTGTCAGAAAATTTGGTTCATTGATTGACCAGTGAACTTTATGTGTTACAAAACGTCTGTTTGATTGGTGAAGCATGAACATTCAGAAATGCATTGTGGGTCATCAAATAATAATAATAATAATAATAATAATAATAATAAATGATCAAACTTTTCACCAAGAAACAATATTATGTTTTTTTATTTTATTTTCATTGACTGTTTAAAACTGTATATGTTTCGTCTTGACTACAGTAAATACTTGACTACTGCTCAATATTCCATCATGTATCACAGATTTGATGGGATTAAAAGAGGCGACAAAAGGACAATCTTTACTAAGCACTAAAAAGGACAGACATTTGTGGAGAGCTATGCATTATACATCTACTACGACGACAAAGAACCTAAGAAAAATGGCAAAAGCAAAAGCAGTAACCAACATTCATAAACGATGGCAAAATAAGCTTCTTCGTGGCCAATATTCAACCGATGTCAAACAATCAGATATAAACAAACCTCATAATAGGCAGTTGCTACATAATGCAAGATTAAAAGCTGAAAATCAAAGTTTTGCTCTTGCTTCCAGTGCTTGCTAACGAGAAATTACCAAGGAAACCTACTGACGTAGATCATGTGATTAATATCTAGAAACAATTGATTTATTGCATTCGGTTAAAAGATATTAGAATCCACCAACTATAAAACCCGCATGAAAGATTGATATGACAGTACTTACAGACTGTAATGTAGCCCTGAAAACTTTAAAAACTAACACAATAAAATAATCTTGAAGTGCAAATTTAAAAATGTAGCACATGAAGACATCGTTAATTTCAGTTGTGGTTGGCGCCCTCGATTTGATTGGACAATTCTCAGGTAAACTTAGATCTCTTAAATAAATATAAAAAGATGTTTTCACAAGTACAACTCAAACATTACGAAGGATTTTGTCAATGTAAAGTGTGTGTGTTCAAATCTCTTCAGTGAAAATATCATTATACCATTTCGGACCTTTCTGTTTAAGTTAATAAGTTAATAGGTTAATGAAAATACAACAGAAATCTAAGTTAATAATAATAATAATAATAATAATAATAATAATAATAATAATAATAATAATAATAATGGCTTGTCCAGCGGATTGTAACATAGCAATCAAAGAATTTGAAAAACTGTCAAAATATAAAGACCTGGAAATTGAAATAGAAAAAATGTGGAAATTGAAAACAACAGTTGTGCCAGTGATAGTAGGTGCACTTGGAATGATAAAAAATGGAACAAAACAACACATTGAAAGAATCCCTGGAAACCCCAGCTTAAGAGATATACAAAAAATTGTCTTATTAAGTACAGCCCACACACTAAGGAAAACTTTATCTATGTAATGCTGGGGATGATAGGGAAGATAGAAAAACATGAAATGGAGTCATAACAACACGCCACTACCTGCCTTAGGTCTCCCCGCAGACTTGGTTGGTAGTGAGACCAAAGCAGAAATCGAAATATGATGAAAAATGACATAATAATAATGCAACCAGAATAGACGAATCAACAAAATATGAAAAGGAACCGGAATCAGAAATAAAAAGTAGTAACATCAAACAAGTCACAGGTCATAATGTAGAAACAGAGATACACACAAATCACTGTGAAGATAATGCTGTAAGGTTAAAAGTGCTGGAAAGGTGTGATCTGAGTCAGTTACAAGACGACAATAAAACGAGTTCAGAACAGAATTATTTTACGAAAGACAAGAACAGTATACAAGAAGCCAAGGAAGAAATCAAGAACCATATAAGTCAAATACACAATATTACAATGGAGGAACGAGAACACCCCTCAAAATTACAACCAACAAAGCATAACCTCGAAACTATTAAGCTCTAAAATGCAACACTCAAATTAATTTTGGATGAAGAAGGCACTCATATAAATCTAAATGAAGCAATATATGCATCAGCAATAGCAGCAACAAAAAAATTGAATATCAAATTAAAAACAAGGCAGTCTCGCAGACATGAAGATCCACCTTGGAAAAGAAAAATAGAAAAAGAAATCGAACAACTTAGAAGTGAATTATCAGTACTCGATGAACTGGCAAGAGAAATAAATGTAAGAACTAGAAAAGGCACAAGAGTCGAAAGAAAATACGACATTAGAAATGAAAATAAAGTCCTATCAACTAAGGAAAACAAATAAAGCAAACAATACAACTGAAGACTCAAAGAACAAGACGCTATGAGAAAAGATCAAGATTCTACAGACAAAACAAATTTTTTTCAAACGATGAAAATAAATTTTACAGAGAAATAGGTAAAAAAAGAATTGAAGTGACAGTCCCCACAAAAATGGAAGACGTTACACAGTGCTGGGAAAAATATGGGCTTGCCCTAAAGAAAATAACAATAAAGTAGATTGGATTGCACAAGAGATAGAACGAATCAAAAATAAACCAGAACAGACATGGGCTGGAACCACAGAAGAGGATGTTAAATGTGCACTGAAAAAAGCACCCAATTGGAAATTTCCAGGTACAGATAGAATTCCTAACTTTTGGCTGTATTATTTAAATCCTGCACATAAAAACTAGCCAAAGAACTTCATGAAATGGTTAACAATCCCACTTAAATTCCTGCATGAATGACCAAAGGAATTACATTTCTTCTGCCCAAGAATACTGTCACAAACAACACGAAAAACTACAGACCAAGTACATGCCTTCCCACGACATACAAACTATTAACATCTATTTTAACAAAACAGACATATTTATTCGTGGAAAAAAATGACATGTTACCGCTTGAACAAAAATGGTTCAAACGTGGCTGCTACGGATGTAAAGACTAATTGCTTATGAACAGAATGATCCTGGAAAACTGCTACAATACAAGAAAAATCATAGTACTGTCTGGATAGATTATCGTAAGGTGTTCGATAGTGTGTCACATTCCTGGATTTTAAAGACTTTAAATATATACATGATATCACCCGCCATAATCAATTCCATCAAACAATGCATGTCGATATGGAAAATAACCCTTTACCTCAATCATACAAATTGAACCTATAATTCTGGTGAAATAAACAGCAAAAGAGGTATATTTCAAGGCGATTCTTTGTCTCACTTACTATTCTGCATATCATTAATAGCACTAACCAGTCAACTTAACAAGACACAATGTGGTTATAAAATAGCCCAAAAGAAAATAAGCCGTCTATTTTACATGGATGACTTAAAGTTGTATACTGAGAATGATAACGAGCTGGAAGATCTTCTGCAAAGTGTAAAATGTTTCAGCAAAGAAATTGGAATGAAATTCAATTTGAATAAATATGATAAGACTACAGTTTTACGTGGATCACTACAACAAACCTCCTCTATTAGATTAGACCCTGCTGTAACAATAAAAGAATTGAAACCAGAAGAAACTTATAAATACCTAAGTGTAAATAAGAGTGAAAATATTCACCAAATAAATGAACGAAAGAGCGTAAAGAGTACTGTAGAAGGCTACGACTGATATTAATAACTGAATTGAATTCTCAGAACAGAATTATGGCTATTAATAGCCTTGCAATCTCAGTTGTCCAGTATAGTTTCAACATCTTAAACTGGACTAAAAACGACATCAGGCGAATGGATTCTAAAACAAGAAAGCTTCTTTCTAAGCATAAGATGCTTCATCCAAAAGCTGATGTAGACCGTATATACATACCCCACAAAGATAGTAGAAGAGGTCTTATTCAGCTATAATTGTCATACAAGACAACAAATATTGGCTTACTAACATACATAGAAACAACAAAGGATTGGATGATGCAATTAATCAAGCAACATGAAGAAAGAAAGAATAATAAAAGAAGGAAGTAAATACAAACAAGATTTACATTTAGTGGATTCTGTAAAAAAGCAAAGCAGAAGCCAAGAACCAGTCATTGCGGCAAAAATATGAAAATGAAACCAAACATAAAGCTCTTGAACAGATGAAACAACGCTTGCACGACAAACCTCTGCATGGCCAATATCCAGAACGTGCCAATAAATACAATGTTGATAAAGTCAATACTCATCGATGGTTAAGTGCATGTGGATTAAAGTCTGAGACTGAAGGCTTCATTCTTGCAGCGCAAGACCAAAGTCTTTTCACTAGAAACTTTCAGGCAAATATTATACATAATAATGTGGATCAAAAATGCAGGTTCTGTGATAATCACCAAGAATCTGTAGACCATCTGATCTTAGGTTGTTTTATACTTGCCCCAAATGAATATAAAAATCGCCACGATAGAGTGGGGCAATATTTACATTGGACAATGTGCAAACATTATGGAAAATCTGTAAAAAACAGTGGTATGAACATCATCCAGAACCGGTTACAGAAACAGAAGATGTCACCATTCTATGGGATTAAACCATCTACACAGACAGAGAAATTGAAGCAAACAGACCGGACATTATTTTTAAAAACTAGAAAAAAAAAATCTTGTCTTCTAATTGATATGGCTTGTCCAGCGGATTGTAACATAGCAACCAAGGAATTCAAAAAACTGTCAAAATATAAAGACCTGGAAATTGAAATAGAAAAAATGTGGAAATTGAAAACAAGAGTCGTGCCAGTGATAGTAGGTGCACTTGGAATGATAAAAACATGGAACAAATCAACACATTGAAAGAATCCCTGGAAAACCCAGCTTAAGAGATATACAAAAAATTGTCTTGTTAAGTACAGCCCACAGACTAAGGAGAACTTTGTCTATGTAACGCGAAGGATGATAGGGGAGATAGAAAACATGAAATGGAGCCATAACGACACACCAAGACCTGCCTTAGGTCTTCTCGCAGACTTGGTAGGTAGTGCGACCATAACAGAAATCGAAATATGATGAAAAATTACAACATAATAATAATACAATCAAAGCTAATCGTCAGACGTTGTAAGCAAATACAGGATCATAATGCGATTTCCTATTAAGCTGACAGTACTAGCAGATTATAATATATCTTTGAAGATCTTCAAAAACTATCACAATGTAAGGATAAAAAATGTGACGCATTATGACATCAATAATTCCAGTAATAGTTGGATTGGAAATAGATTGATTGGAAACTGTGCAGATTCACTGAAGGGACACTCCTGGTAGTCCATGTGTAAAAGAAATACAAAAAGATACTCAGAAGTACAGTGCACATGCTATGAAGAACTTAACCTATAAATTGCGTGTGATCTTTGGTGCTGTTTTTGAAAATTATCAGTGGATGATGTCATGAGGCCACTTTTGATTTTAAGTCTGTAGTTGGGACCAGGAAGCCAAAGTGTATACAACAGAAACCTAAGATAATAATAATAATAATAATAATAATAATAATAATAATAATAATAATAATAATAATAATAATAATAACGCGGTTGGGATTACAACGAGAATGACGTGCTTTTCTGAGGCTCCTGAAAACGTAACGTTTTTTCTTTTTTTTTTATGTAAACATTAATTTCTCATTTCACTATATTAAACTATATTAAACATAAACATTAATTTTTCCCTTCGTATATAATTTTAGTTGTATGTTTCTTCTTTTAATGATCCTTAAAGAGATTTATTAACTAGTTTTCTAAAGCAAGACAACGATAAAAAATATGACGAAAAGCGCTCTGTTCGATCGACGATATTCATTCTTAGAAAAAATATGTAATAATTTTTCTTAGAAAAAATTCTTTCTTAGAAAGAATATGTAATAATTTATTTATTTGTTCGTTCATTTTATATATTTGTTTATTTTTCGATAATCTTATTCTCGTTGGATTTCATGAAAGAATAACACAGAATACAGTAGGCCAACAAATTATTTTTAAATTTTACGGTAGTAAACTCAAACGTCCACTTTTTCTTTCCTATTAAAAAAAATTTTTTGAGATTTTTTTTTTTTTTTTTTTTTTTTTAACGTAAACATTAATTTTGAATTTCACTATTTTAAACATAAACATTAATTTTTTCTTCGTATATAATTCAAATTGTATGTTTCTTCTTTTAATGATCCTTTAAATAGATTTATTAACTAGTCTTCTAAAGCAAGACAAAAAAAAGAGAAAGAAAAAAAAAAATATGACGAAAAACACTAAAAAAATGTTCGATCTAGGATATTCTTTCTTAGAGAGAATATGTAATAATTTATTATATTTAATTTGTTCGTTCATTTTATATATTTATTTATTTTTCGATAATTTTATTCTCGCTGGATTTAATGAAAGAATAACACAGAATACAGTAGGCCAACAAATTATTATTTTTAAATGTTACGGTAGTAAACTCAAACTCAAAAGGTATGTCCACTTTTTTTTTTTTTTTTTTTTTCATATTAAATTAAATTTTGAATTTTTTTTTTTGCAAGGACAAAGGTTAATAGTAGCAATAAATGTTTTTTTTTTTTTTTTTTTTTAACAATACTCTCTAAGTGCAGTGATGTTTTTTTTTTTCTTTTCTCCGATGAACGGCCGTTACATCCAAGTTTGTTTGTTTGTTTTTTTCAACCAGCGTCTCTCTCTTTGAATTTTTCTTTTTCTCAATATGAAATCCTGTTTTAATATAAACAGGATTTTTTCTTTAGATATTAGGGAATAATTTTTTTTTTTTTTTTTTTTTTTTTTTTCATATTAAATTAAATTTTGAATTTTTTTTTTTTTTGCAAGGACAAAGGTTAATAGTAGCAATGTTTTTTTTTTTTTTAACAATACTCTCTAAGTACAGTGATGTTTTTTTTTCTCCGATGAACGGCCGTTACATCCAAGTTTGTTTGTTTGTTTTTTCAACCAGCGTCTCTCTCTTTGAATTTTTCTTTTTCTCAATATGAAATTCTGTTTTAATATAAACAGGATTTTTTCTTTAGATATTAGGGAATAATTTTTTTTTTTTTTTTTTTTTTTTTTTTAACAAAATTCTGCTTTATTTTAATTTATCTGTTTGTTCTTTAAATTAACCTAAATAAAATCATCCGTATTATATTTCCTTTAGCTGTCGATATTTCGTGTAAATTATTTTTTTTTTTTTTTTTTTTTTTTTTAACTATTATAATTTTCTTAAAAACCAAACAAAACAAGAAAATAAATTAAATCCGATGAAAAACAATTTATATGGTATTATTTTATAGAAAGTCTACGTATTTTTTTTTTGATAAATTTATTTTTATTTATTTATTGTTTTAATTTACTTATTTAATTTATCTTATTATGATAATCCAATATTGACCAACGACTTTGTTGAAAAAATGAAAGATAAAGTGGACGAACAAATTATTACATTTTTTTTTTTTTTTTCAACAAACGTCTCTCTATTTGAATTTTTCCTTTTCTCAATATGAAATTTTGTTTTAATATAAACAGGATTTTTTTTTTCTTAAGATATTATAATTTTTTTTTTTTTTTTTTTTTTTTTTTTTAAACAAACTACTCTAGTAATATTGATGTTTTGTTTCGTTGAGCCGTCTTTCTCCTTGAATTCCAATCGCGTCTATGTCAGATGTTGCTTGGCAGCCCATTTAGGAGAAGGAAAACTCCGAACAACAACCCGCAACTCAAGGTGTTAATCGTGCCGAGGAGTGAATGGCTACTGCGTTATGAGGTCACAAACGATTCCCTACAGGCTTCGGGACCCTGTTTGTAAAAGACCGTTACCCAACGTGCCGGGCAACTTTGGGTGGACTTTTGGACCCGTGCGTCACTCGTGGGAAAAACATGAAAAACACAAATAGAAATAAAAAGTCCAGTATGGCTCTTCCAGTGGATAAACAGGGAGCCCGTCCTTCAGGAGGGAACCTACCTGAGGTCGAAAAATCTGCCATAGGAACAAACTCCTACACAAAGAATGTATCTTCAGGTCCCCACAACCAGGATAATCCTAATGATGGTCCTGAAAATTCACCAGCTAGATCTACAACCGTATATTTAAAGAAAGAAAAAATAAAATGGTCTCGTGAGGAGTACAAAGTCGTTATGACTGCATTTCATGAAGCGTTACTCAAACCTCAAAAAAACATGACTCGCCAAACATATGACATTTGGCGTGAAAAAGTTGGTCAAACAAATAGAAAGTATATTGACGAAAATAAATTGGCCAATGTACGTAGGTACATTATTCGTAATAACCGACTGTCAGAGGCTGAGATTCACGAAATTAAAAGAATTGTAACAAGAAGAGTCGAATCAACAAAATATGAAAAGGAACCGGAACCAGAAATAAAAAGTAATAACATCAAACAAATCACAGGTCATAATGTAGAAACCGTGAAACACGCAAATCACTGCGAAGATAATGATGTAAGTCTAAAAGTGCTGGAAAGGTGCGATCTGAGTCTGAGTCAGTTAAAAGACAAAAATAAAATTAGTTCAGAACACATCGAAGATAATTATTTGACGGAAAATAACAATATACAGGAAGCCAAGATAGAAATAAAAAACCAGCTAAGTCAAATACAAAGTATTACAATGGAGGAACGTGAACAGCTCCCAAAATTCCAACCAACAAAACAAAACCTCCGAACTATTAAATTGTACAATGCAGCACTGAAATCAATACTGGATGAAGACCCGAATACAAATCTTAACGAAGTAATATATGCATCAGCAACAGCAGCAACAAAAAAATTAAACATCAAAATAAAAACAAGGCAGTCACGCAGACGTGAAGATCCACCTTGGAAAAGAAAAATCGAAAAAGAAATCGAACAACTAAGAAGTGAACTGTCAGTACTGGATGAACTGAGTAGAGGAATAAATGTAAGAACTAGGAAAAGAAGAAGAGCCGAAAAAAAATATAACATCAGGAATGAAAATGACGTCTTATCAAATAAAGAAAAAATAAAGCAAAAAATCCAACTGAAGGCTCAAAGAATAAGACGCTATGAAAAAAGAGCAAAATTTTACAGACAAAACAAGATCTTTCAGACTGATACAAAGAGATTTTACAGGGAAATAGGTAAAAAAAGAATTGAAGTGACAGTACCCCCCAGAATGGAAGAAGTCACACAGTTCTGGGAAAAGATATGGGCTTGCCCTAAAGAACCTAGCAAGGAAGTACATTGGATTACGCAGGAGATAGAACGAATGAAGAATAAACCCGAACAGACATGGTCTGGAATTACAGAAGATGATATTAAATTTGCACTAAAAAAAGCACACAATTGGAAAACTCCAGGTATAGATAAAATTCCTAACTTTTGGCTATATTATTTAAATGCAGCACATAAAAAATTAGCCAAAGAACTCCAAGAAATGGTTGACGATCCCACTAAAATTCCTGCATGGATGACAAAAGGAATTACATTTCTTCTACCCAAGAATGGTGACACAAACAACCCGAAAAACTACAGACCAATTACATGTCTTCCGACAACATATAAACTACTAACATCTATTTTAACAAAACAAACATATTTATTCTTAGAAAGAAATGACATGATACCGCTTGAACAAAAAGGGTGCAAACGTGGCTGTTATGGCTGTAAAGACCAATTGCTAATTAACAAAATGATCCTGGAAAACTGCTACAAGACAAAGAAAAATCTTAGTACTGCCTGGATAGACTACCGAAAGGCATTCGATAGTGTGCCACATGAATGGATTTTAAAGACTTTAAATATATACAAGATATCGCCCGTCATCATCAATTTCATCAAACAGTGCATGTCTATATGGAAAACAACCCTTTACCTCAATCATATAAATGGAACCGATAAGTCTGATGAAATAAACATCAAAAGAGGTATATTTCAAGGTGATTCTTTATCTCCCTTACTATTCTGCATATCATTAATAGCACTAACCAGTCAACTTAATAAGACAGAATGTGGTTATAAAATAGGCCAAAAGAAAATAAGCCATCTATTTTACATGGATGACTTAAAGTTATATGCTAAGAATGATAATGAGCTGGAAGGTCTTCTGCAAACTGTAAAATGCTTCAGCGAAGACATTGGAATGAAATTTAATTTGAATAAATGTGCTAAAGCTACAGTTTTACGTGGATCAATACAAGAAACATCCTCAATTAGCCTAGACCCTGCTGTAACAATAAAAGAATTGAAACCAGAAGAAGCTTATAAATACCTAGGTGTAAATGAGAGCGAAAACATTCACCATAAAAAAATGAAAGAAATAGTGCGTAAAGAGTACTATAGAAGGCTACGAATGATATTAAAAACTGAATTAAATTCACAGAATAGAGTTATGGCCATTAATAGCCTTGCAATCCCAGTTGTCCAATATAGCTTCAACATCTTAAACTGGACTCTAAACGACATCAGGCGAATGGATGCTAAAACAAGAAAGCTTCTTTCTAAGCATAGGATGCATCACCCAAAGGCTGATGTAGACCGTCTATACATACCCCGTAAAGAAGGTGGAAGGGGTCTTATTCAGCTGGAATTGTCATACAAGACAACAACTATTGGCTTACTAACATACATAGAAACAACAAAGGATTGGATGATACAATTAGTAAGGCAACATGAAGAAAGAAAGAAAAAATATTCAATAATAAAAGAAGGCAGTAAATACAAACAAGAATTACAGTTAGTAGATTCTGTAGAAAAGCAAAACAGTAGCCAAGAACCAACTATTGCGGCAAAAAATATGAAAATGAAAGCCAAAGATAAAGCTCTTGAAAAGATGAAACAGCGCTGGCAAGACAAACCTCTGCATGGCCAATATCCAGTACGTGCCAATAAATCCAATGTTGACAAAGTTAATACTCATCGATGGTTACGTGCATCTGGATTAAAGTCTGAAACTGAAGGATTTATACTTGCAGCACAAGACCAAAGTCTTTTCACGAGAAACTTTCAGGCAAATATTATGCATAATAATATGGATCCAAAATGCAGGTATTGTGATAAACACCAAGAAACAATAGACCACCTAATCTCAGGCTGTTCTGTGCTTGCCCCAAACGAATATAAAAATCGCCACGATAGAGTTGGGCAATATTTACATTGGGCAATGTGCAAACATTATGGAAAAGCTGTAAACAAACACTGGTATGAACATCATCCAGCACCGGTTACAGAAATAGAAGATGTAACCATTCTATGGGATTACACCATCTACACAGACAGAAAAATTGAAGCAAACAGGCCAGACATTATTGTTAAAAACCAGAAGGAGAAAACTTGTCTATTAATTGATATGGCTTGTCCAGCGGATTGTAACATAGCAATCAAGGAATTTGAAAAACTGTCAAAATATAAAGACCTGGAAATTGAAATAGAAAAAATGTGGAAATTGAAAACAAGAGTTGTGCCAGTGATAGTAGGTGCACTTGGAATGATAAAAAATGGAACAAAACAACACATTGAAAGAATCCCTGGAAACCCCAGCTTAAGAGATATACAAAAAATTGTATTATTAAGTACAGCCCACACACTAAGGAAAACGTTATCTATGTAATGCTGGGGATGATAGGGAGGATAGAAAAACATGAAATGGAGTCATAACAACACGCCACTACCTGCCTTAGGTCTCCCCGCAGACTTGGTTGGTAGTGAGACCAATGCAGAAATCTAAATATGATGAAAAATGACATAATAATAATAATAATAATAATAATAATAACAATTAATGGTAGGGAGAATTCACACAATCGAAGAAGTAACAATGAAATTTAAGAATCCTGTTTATTTAGTGACGAATGACTAATAGATTTTTAATTAGAGCAAAATCATTTTGTTTATTGTTCAGTCTAATCGTTTTAAAATTTTCAGTATCTTTTGAATGGAGTTAACTCTGAACTGTGTTCACGCAGGACACTTTACGGGGGCGACAATGAAATATATTTATTTCTGTGGTGAATCGATTTATAATAAATTTTATCGGCAGAATACGTAAGATTCCTGAGCAATTGAATTATTTGAACCACAAAAGGCAAGCGTCAACGGGCCTTACGGCGCATTTGCAGAAACTCATTAATAACTTTTGAAATTTGAAATTTAATTAAAAATTCCACTTCGCTTAATCATCAAGGTAAACCCCTAGAGAATGCAGTTGGTTTTATGGCAGAGAAATTAGATTTTTCACGAAATTGTTTCCAAGATTCTTTTGTTTACATAAACACGGAAATTTAATTCGGAGTATACGTTCACGTTCTTATGACCTTTTTGTTACTCTAAATAGATCGGTTCCTTATTTTGTTATGTAATCGATCCTGACCTTTTATGTCGATTTCAGTCACGCCTATGCGACGTGGCTTGCGTTTGGCTTTTCTACAAATATTAACATGGCAACTGCTATGAAGAGCTTTTTTCCTTTGTGCCTCGACAGTAGGATTTAAGTGTGATACTTGATTAAAGACTAGGTCTCACTGTTTTATTGTTAAACAAGCGAAACTGAGTCGTATGTTCTATTCTAATAGTTTCTTTTCATGCACTTCTTGCCTGTGAAAATACCTCCAGATTTCCTGCTTCACCAGCACTTAGATATTCAAAAATAGAAAATCAACATCAGTCTCTATGTTCCGACTTTCTGAAACCTGTTGTTTTATTGTCCCGTTTCTCACCTCTTTTCACTTCCTCTAATTCTATTCCAGTCCATGTAACTCCCTGCCTCCTAGTAACATTATCGTTTTACTTGTGGTTAAATAATAAATATAAGCAGTTTTAGCTTTAAACTGAGAGAGAAAATGTTACATATTATGTCATCTAGTGTGCAGGAGAGTCGCTTCTAATTCCATTATGGAAATATAAATGAAACTCAAAAGGAAAAGGTTAGCCCATTGAATGATTAAAATAAAATAAACTTGTTCAATGTATGTACACTGCGATGTTACATAGTACCAGTGATCATGCTTCCTATAGGGAAAAATAAAATGAATGATTTCAAAAGGCGGTAGCTGAAATTAAGATTATTTTTTTAAGCACTATTTACATTATTCGGAATATTCTCCTCATCTTTATTGCTTTTATTACAAGGTAACAAGGTTACAAGGTTATACTCTGGCCTTCTTGAGGTGCTAGGAATTTCAAACCGAACACTACATGCCAGTGACTTGACCTACATAGTTAAATACTGAGCTACAGTGAACAATTAACTTAGAGAGATAAATTAAAGGGAGATAATTACATGGCTACCAGAAGTGACATCACACATGGAATGAGAATGATCGTAATAAAGCATTCGGTTTGAAATGACTAGCACCTGAAAATGCCAGAGCGTACAACGGCCGAAACGTTGTAATAATGACAATAAAGATGTGGTCAATAGTACGAACAATATAGTGTAAATACTACGTCATCTCAAATATAGATAAACACTATTTGTTGAAGCTCTCGTCAATTCGAGTCTTTCGTGCAGTTCTTTTCGCTGCTGCTATGAAGGGTCGAGGTAACGTAATGATATTTTATGTCTCATGTCCTAAGATCCACCAGTGATACGGACGTAATGATTACTGTAACTGAAAACAGAAATATTGATGATCGTTCAAAATTCCTTTTAGGTCGCATATACACACTATGCTTAGTAGCATTAGAAAAAAATGACAGTTTTTCCTTACCATGCATCACAGATATGAATTTGGATTATTCCTTACATTTCCATCAAATATTAGTAAGAACCTCTCAAACATGGAAAAAACATTTATCAACCCCTAATTTACAAGAACGCTTAAGGAAAATTTTGATCAGAAACACAAGAATTCTATATAAACCACACTATCAAGAACATCTCTTTATGAGAAATGCACTATATATTTATAACATTTCTCTCCTACTATCAACCTTACATTATTTAATAATGTAAATAGATTATCGACATTTTTTTAAATAGAAATCTGCTCACGTGGTTTCCAGTCACTCGCAGTTTGTGAGAGTGACTGGAAACGACATGAATCGACGGTCCTTTTTCAAAAACAACACAAAACAAATTACTACGTTAAAGTCAAAGCATCAAGAAAAACCAACAACACCAGAGACATAAAAACACCTTAAAATAAGTATAGCAGTGGTCGAAAGTGCTCAGGGTGATAACAGTTATAGAAAATTTATATATTTCTTATCTCCAATAAAACGGGAAAATGTAAGGATGTCTAAAAGCGTAATAAAATTGATTAACTATTTCCTTGTCGGCTGTATTCAATGGAATATGTTTGAAAGAAATATTACTGCCATATATATATATATATATGTAAACATGTTACGGAAATTAACGAATTTTAACGAAACTTTGTTATAAGCAACCGACAATTTGTAATGAATTATTTTGATTATTTTTACCGATACTCGTATTTAAGTAGATATTCTGTTTTTAATTAAACAGTATTTTATATTTATATCTACCGGCCTGATTATTTTATGATAAATATTTATTACGAAAATGTGTGCTATCCATTTTCGTAATAAAAATTTATCGTAAAATAATCAGGCCGATAGATATAAATATAAAATACTGTTTAATTAAAAACAGAATATCTACTTAAATACGAGTATCGGTAAAAATAATGTGCAAAATAATTCATTATATATATATAATGTGTGTGTGTGTGTACTACATTTCAAATTATTAACGAGGTGACATTTTTCATTTTGTCCCAAAACTACCAATTGGAATTTAACGAAATTTACTTACTATAATAGAATTAGATATTCGAGCAGGCTATAAAATATGGTTTGTTCTGCACAATAGAAATCAAGCCGTGGCTATTTGCAATATTAACACGATATAGAAGTGTTCCAGACTATAAACGAGTATCATTAAAATCGTGCAATTGTGGGTCGCGAATAAGACTTGACCGCTTCTAAAAAAGATACCATAACATCTGAACTTTTTAAAGGCAACTCTGCATTAGAAATATTCAAAATAGTTGGAAAATATCACCAGATTATAAAAAGATTTGTTTGAAGGTACGTGGGGGTGCAGTAAGGGTCATTCGTGAGTCGTTCGACGATGTTCTTTGTCACGAATGATACATGAAGCTGTAAATAACCCATACCTGACCAGTGGAACACTTTTCAGGAGCATTAGGGAAGAAACAGTCTCCAGAAGTACTGGCTATCTTCTTCTGAAAAACGTCGGGACCTCAGTAGAAACAGTGACAAAGCCTCGATTGACAAAAGTACACATACAAATGCGTTTGAAATGGCAAAGGAGAACATGAAGGTTGACTTTCCTCAAGTTGTGTTCACAAATGAAAGTCGTGCAACACGAATGGCCAACAGTCTAAATAAAGACAAATCAAGCCTATATTACACAATTTTCGATTCACGTAAATAACCAGGGTCCAGAGGTCTAAGACGCGCCAGATCAATTGGTGGCTTCCCCTATGTGGATAGGGGTTGCAAGTTTGAATCCTGCCGAATTATACACATTTTCGTAACAAACATTTATCGTAAATAATCAGGCGGGTAGAAATAAATATATATACTGTTTGATTATAAACGGAATATCAACTTAAATACGAGTATCGATTAAAAATAATGTTCAAACAAATAATTTCAAACTGTAGGTTGTTTATAACCATTTCGTTAATCTTCGTGATATATATATATATATATATATATATATATTATGGACTCTCCCATCGATTTCGATGTATGAGGGTCTAACCTTAGTAAGACATGCACACAAAGATTTGTTTATAGTGGTGAAGACATTCTGTAGTACCATCCACACTTTTTTGAACTGCTGATAACAATCGGTGTAGAAATCTGCCACAGATTGCATGAATAGCAGACCTCAATTATTTAACCCATAATTGGAGGCAACGGACGGATTAATACATTTCCCAAGGGTACTAGTGCGCAAGTGAATGCAGTGTGCTCGACTGGAATTGGAACTCGGCTCACCGATTTCCCCCTCCAAGCCGACATCCACCGCACCACAACGCACATCCGTGAACGCTAACAGCACCTGGTATTCCCAAGTGGTCACCCACCTAAGTACTGACCATATAACATTTCAATAAAGTATGAAAATTTATAAAAATAATTAGATCAAATTTAAGATTCACAATTCCCTAATTCAGTTTTCGATTCTATATATTCTGTGAAAAGTAGTAAAATTTATATTACACTGATATCACGGGAGATAGAAAGTACTTGGATAAGAAAAAGCTACAGCGCCTTCTATTATGAATGATTATTATAAAATAAGCATAATGTTTATATTATTCAGTAAAACATATTTGAATGAAGATATTAATTCTTAAATATATATATATGTGTGTGTGTGTGTGTGTGTGTGTGTGTGTGTGTGTGTGTGTGTGTGTGTGTGTGTGTGCGTGCGTGTGCGTGTGTGCATAAATACTAAGATATGAATACGAGGCCAATTTTGATAAAAGCACTGGCATCAAGAAATCTTAATTTTGCAAAGCGTTTTGCTAGTTGCTAAAGTACGTTTAACTCTTGTCAATATATATATATGTATATATATATATATATATATATATTGACAAAATAATTTAAACAAATTTTCTCCGTCCATTCGTCCATACCTTGATCTGTTTCTACTTGAATTATTCATGTAAACCCTTGTACTACACCGACTCCCTCACTACTTTACCTTGAATGTATAATCCTCTGTACTTATTAAATTAGTAGGAATCTAAAAACAAAATAAAGGAAAATGTCTATGTTTATTCAACATTCGACCTACACTAGTTTATTTCTGTTTTGATCAACGCATGAGTAATGTAAAGGCGGTATCCAGGAGAGAACAATCGACGGTGAGCCGAAGAAATATCAACGTAATCTAATCATCACAGAAACATTATCAGACCATCGCATTAATAAACGCCGATGCATCAGCAATGTGACATCGACCAAGCATGAGCAATCGTCCTCAACTAAGAAAAAACAGCATCAGATTCGGCGAACAAAACTATTGCGATGCAGCATTTTAAACAGGTTTCTTTCATGTCAATTTTTATTCGTTTTCTTTTCTTTTGAGTTTTTCTATAAATACATTCATGGTAATTGTTTTGATGAACAATATTCTTTTTAACAGTTATTTCTATTGCCTATCATAAGAGATAAATTTTAAATATCAGGACTATATAGGACTTCATAGCAATTCTGAGGTATTATGGTGGCTGCACTAATAATGGTAATTAACCTTGGGACAATAATAATAACGTTACACCACTACTAACCATGGGTATATCATACACGATTTTGAAAATATTAAAATATAGTAAACATAAATCGTTATTTGAAATATTGATGAGTTTCTTGGGGCATACAATGAAGAAAGAAGGCCTTGAGAATCTAGTACTCATCTTGAAGTTTGATATTTTACCCCATGGTATCGTAAATTGTATTGTCTTTAAAATATGGACTCAGAATTAAAATGACACTGATATAAAAGATATATTTATCAAAATTACACAAACTATCCTGAAATAGTAGAGTGTTTTTTATTCAATCAAACTTAGGAATCGTTTTGAACTCTCCTGTTTGTTAAAGTTAGTGAATGCTACCATAATTCTTACCTTCAGTTCATCTTCAGTGTTACAAGAAATTTTGTTGGTCTCTCGTTCAACTGCGTTTCATACATAATAATCAACGGGATAGCAGTATAGAGAACTAAGTGGACATTTATAAGGGTGATGTGGTCGCAGAAATTATCTGACAGCCATAATTAGGTTCTTTTTTTTGTGGAGCATGGTACAGTGTCTTGTTGTCAGACATAGGGTCTTCCAGTAGACACCCTCTTGATACCTATTCAACACCCTTATTGTAGGTCTCCATGTTTAGTCTGAAGCCCTGCAAAAAGATGAATGGAGGCGTAATGTTGCTATTACTAGTGATCAGACCTTCTCATCCAACTCTTTGCGAATTCTCTGCCCACACATCAGATTGACACACAAACACTGTGAAATATCCGTATTGGAGCCTCGGGTGCAAATGTCAAGCAATACAGCCTAATTCTGGTTGAGTGCATTGCCTCATAGTGCACTTTTTCTCATAGATGTGCTCAACTGACCCTACTATACTGCGCAGTCGACAAAAACAAATAACGAGCATACACGACATTAAAAATATACGATCGCGACAATTTATCCATCGCGCACTGTATAAAACTGATAACAACTTTAAATTGAAACACTGTTTCTCGTACTATTACCAAAGTTAAGCAACATTAGTCCTGCTCAGCACCTAGATTGGTGACCGCTTGTGAATACCGGGTACTGTAAACCTTACACCACCAGCAGAGATGCTAGTTGTGTGATGGTTAATGATTCAACATTTTAGATAGGAAAGCCAGGTTTCATAGAGTGTCCGATTTTTTATATATACCTGAGAGAATATATTCTTGGGAAAGAAATGAATTTATTCTTCTTCCCACATGCTAAAGGTTAGTCAATAGGACGTAATGATTAAACCATTATCATTTTATCCCATAATTTCTTACAATATATATATATATATATATATGAGTGATTTTACAAGCGTTTGCAAGTTATATAAAAACAGAAAATATGTTGATATTGTAAGAATTTATATATATATATATATATATATATATATATATATATATATGAGTGATTTTACAAACGTTTGCAAGTTATATAAAAACAGAAAATATGTTGATATTGTAAGAATTTATGGGATAAAATGATAATGGTTTAATCATATAATATATATATATCATATAATATATGATATATATATATATATATATATATATATATATATATATATATATAATAAAACAAATTTCGATGTTCAAATTCGTTGTATCACCATTTCTACGAGAGAAAACTCGCGTGTTCTCAGCAACGAACTTTATTCCAAAAAAACCAAATGACAAAATGAATAAAGATATTATACCGGCAGAAGTTCAAAACAAATTTTCATCACAGAAGATTAAAGGGGTGGCATTAATAAGAAAGCCTTCAGATATCTAGGTCTTTTTTTATTATTATATTTTTGAAACCCCCCTACCCCTTAACTGAGTCGAGAGTTTAAAAGTTGAAATTTAGTCTTGTCTGTGCGAAAGAAATGTTAGGGCGAAGAAGAAAAAAAGAAAGAAAAAGGAAAAAGTAAAAAGGGGAAGGGGTGGTTGATAAGGAAGTAAGCTAAGAAAAGAAAAAAATCTATTTTTTTTAATATATCACGCCGAGCAAGGCAGTAACGCCACTGATATGCTGGGGGCTACATAAGAGTAAAAATATTATTTAGAAGAGAGTGAAGAAAAAGGTGAACCAGTTAGAAATGAGCAAAAGATGAATGGGAATACAGGTGTGATGACAGTTGAAAAGGTGGAGAGAAAAAAAGGATATACAGAGGGGTGGAGAAAGAACTAGAGTCAAGTGGTTAAGAGATGAGTATTGACATTGCATTTAATTTCCTGGAGGTTGTAGCCATCAGAAAGGTAAGAATATTCGAAGCGAGTTCCACAGGCGGGAAGTGCGAGAAAAGAAACTTAAGGAGTAGAATTGTCGTCTTCATTTGGTTGATCTAACTGTGAATGGTTGAGACCCAGTTACCAATCTGGTTGCACGAGTAAACACCTGTTGGAGAGGTATGAAAGTATTTATAGAACTGACAAAGGGAAGCCACATCCCGTCGGTAGAGAAGTGGCTGGAATCGAGCCGCTAAGTCGGCACCTATCACATTACTGATTCTCCTCTGGAGCTTGTCGAGAACACTGAGATGAACAGCAGGGACGCCTGACGATATATATGGCAACAGACAAGCTCCATTTATTAGAAAAACACTTCCCGGTGACAAACCGATTAGCAAAATATTCAACAAAAACAACGTCAAAATTAGTTACAGCTGCACAAAAAATAGTACACAAATAATAAAAAGCCACAGCAAAAAATTAACAAACTACAATAATGCAATCGAAGAAGCTCAATGCAACTGCAGAAACGGAACTACATGCCCACTCCAGAGAAATTGTCAGCAAACAAATATAGTATATAAAGCCAAGGTAAGTGCAAACAACAACACAATGTACTACATCAGTTCCAATGAGGGACCATTTAAGAAAAGAAATAACAACCACAATCTTTCATACTCCAACAGAAAATACTTGAACAGCACTACACTATCAACATACGTATGGCGTCTAAAAGACAGAAAAAATTCACCAACAATAAGCTGGGAAATACTGAAAAAAGCACCTGCTTACAACAACATTACAAAAAATGCCTACTTTGCCTACATGAGAAAGTAGCAATTATATCACATACCCCACAAAAGAACTAATTTCCAAATGCAGACATGAAAATAAATACCTATTATCACAATTTATACCAAACGGATAAAAAAAAATCACACGTCTCTGCCATAGTAAAATTAATAATTAATAAACACTAACAAGCATTACAAATTAGAATTTCTACCATTTAAATATAAAATAATAGAAATTCTTACCTACCATATTTTCACACAGAACCCATCAAAAGTACATATGTACGTATGAGAAATCGACAACTATTCGCGCGTTGACATCGCTACACACCATTCGAATATGACAACCGAATGAGTGTGTACGTGTGCAAAGGCACACATATACATATATATACCGAACCCCGCACGATTCGCATGTGTATGTTTATGCAAGCCTCAGTGACCGAACGCGCGTACGTGTGTGTGTGTGTGTGTGTGTGTGTCCTTGCGCGCGTTAATGGGTGTACAAATGTATATATGTGTATGTCCCCCACTTGCACAAAAATAAACGAATATAACAATATAAAAAAAAAAATGAATCAGTTTGCCTGACGATCGCAAAAGCGTGAAACCCAGGATTACAAACTCACGCCTATCTATCTATCTATCTATCTATCTATCTATCTATATATATATATATATATATATATACCGCACACACGCAAATACACATTCCTGAACATAATTTACTGAAAAAGCTGAAGGATACTGGCAATTCACGAGTTAAATTTGATTCTAATTATATTTGAAGACTTTAAGAAACTAATTAAAGGCGGCTTAGTACGAAAGGAACGAAAATTTATTATATTTTTATTGTAAGGGCCATTCTCAATGTGTAAAGGTAAATTGGATTTAGTATTAAAAATAAAATTTTAAAAATATATATATGTATATAAAAACAATATATAAAAACAAATAAAAAATAATATAAAATGAAATAAGTAAATAAAGAAAATAAAGGTACAAATCCCTGGGAAGTTAAATGAGTAAAATTGTCATGACCAACAAAATTGAAATAAGAATCTTCACAAAAACCAAAATAAAATATAAAGGTGCAGGAAAAAATATATAAATGTGCGGAAAAAAATGGGGGCTATAATTTTTCTAAGGATTCTTACTTGCTAAATGGTAGATATTTAGATAGGAAAAAGGAAGAAAAATGAATCTATAAGTCTGGGATCAGTAATTCGTAGTGGGTTTCAAATTTACTAGTTAAAATTAAATTAATTAATCAATTAATCAATTAAAAATTAATTTATTTTTCTAGACTAAATTTAAAATTTGTATCCTAACTATAAACATTCACAAATTTTGCCTTATGACGGCATTTGCTAGCGAATTCTTTTCTTAAATTCAAGAGTAGCTGCTGGTTAGGGTATTTTAATATTTGTATTTTTTCTTGTCAACCTAGATTGCATCTATCGTGAAAATTCCTAGGTGTACGAACTGAGCCTATCAGTTTCCAACTAACTTTGCGGTTTAGCCCTTGTTCCTTCATTTTCCAAAATCTTCGTGAAAGGGCTCTTTGGTATTTCTTATTTGGGTTGGAAAAGGAATGAAAATAAAAAACAGAGCATCTAATCTCATAAATACAAATACAAAGAAATACAAATTAGTTTGAAATTTTTATTTTTTTAGCCGTTTCTGTTCTCTCTACCCTTTCTTCACTCTGTGCACTTTGTCACTTTTCCTCTTTGTTCTCCTCTTCGTTTTCTGTTTTTTTTTCTTTTTTTAATACAAAAAGATTTGAGCCCAGACACCATGTAACCGTTATCTATATCTGTCAAAATTTCACATCCTGTCTAAATTTAAAATGTCTCTCTCTTAGCCGTTTCCATTTCCTCTTGGTGCTTTCTCTATTGTTCTCTTCTTTGTTCTTTGTTTCCTTTGTGTCTTTTCCTTTTCTTTTTACTTTCCCTTCTTGATTTCTCATCTTGTTTTCTTATCTTTTCTTCACTCTCACTTTGCCCCGCACTTTTTTTATATCTTCTTACCTCATATCAAAAGATTTCCAAAAATAAAGGGAGGTAACATTTTTTAAGAAAGTTTTCAATAAAACGTTTATTACCATCATTATTATCTACCTAATGAGACATAGTCCTTTTAATGTCAAAACAAAAGGTGCACTTTTGTAGCTGTTTGTAGTTTGTACATGTTTTAAAGTATAATAATAAATATTCATTGCTTTTTATATATATATTGAGCCCTGTTTTAAATTAATGTTCTGAACGTTGCAATTATTTTTTCATTCCTTATTCATATATATATATATATATATATATATATATATATATATTGTCATCCGCAGACAGATCCCTTTCGCCGTATCACAGCTCATCAGTACGGTTAGACTCCGATTGCTTTTTTACCCAGGATTGACACCCGACCGAAATGGCGTCAGTCGGCGACTCTACCCCTGGGTTATGGGCGTTCGGTGGAAATAGGCATACTTTTTAGCGCATATCATTATATGCGCCCAATAGCTAAAGCGTTCTAATTCATTTCACTGAATGTGCTATGCGTACACGCCAGAGTAGCTACTGTTTATCAAAGTCTACTATTTTTCCAGAGTGCTCAATCATAGTGTGAGAGCGTAAATATTGTCATCCGCAGACAGATCTATATATATATATTATTGACTTGTGATAATATTTATCGCCGAGTTGTTGATTTTAAAATGGATTTGCTCATAAAATGTATTTTTATTCGTAAAATGGTCTATATCGGAGTGAAGGTAGACAGTTGATAAGCACAAAGAGTTTCTCACTTTGGCTGAAATGCTCTAATGTTTTAACATAATGTATAAAATATGAGTTGACTATATAGATATGGCTTAAAGTGAAACTATTAGATGGTTCAGGCGTGTCAGTGACAAAGCGCTGTTAAAATGGCCACCAAGTTCACCTGACTTCACACATTGTGGTTTTTATTTCTATAAGAATGTATCGGTTTATCTCTCCACTCTTTCTACAAACCTAGAGGAACTTCAGCAGAGAATCACCGAGGTGCTGTAAAATGTTTAATAAGACATGCTATGGCGTGTTTGGGAGGAGCTACTCTACCGACTAGACTTGTGTCATGTCACAGGTGATTCACATGTTGAATACTTTTGAATCTTTGTAAAATTGAGTATAACATCTTCTGCCGAGTCAAACATGATTGATTAAGCGTGTATCGCGTATGGCAATTAACTGAATGGCTAATAGCAATTTAATGGAAGCATTAGCAGCTGGTCGACGTCAATGTTTTTAAAATGGAGACGCTAAAACTTTTAGCGTTTCTCTGTTTCTGTTATTCGATTTCAAACTAGAATAGAAATGACTAAATTCAAAAACTATGATTCTATTCAAGACAATGAAAGGCGAGTGTATATTTTCTGCTGCTAGACTACTATTTCTGATTCGAAAATATCTTTCCTAATGAAATGAAATAAGTCTGGGCTGAGATTGAAGAGTCTGCCACAAAGCACACCATCACTCATGTCTATCTGCCCACCGCCTGTACATTCAAACTTAGATTCTTGCGGTTTCATGCATTTCTAAAATTTAAAATCTCTTAGGTGAAGTATATTATATATTTTGATGTGCATTGTGGTACAATGGATATCGACTAGGAAAAAGAGGTCGGGGTGCCGAGTTCGAATTCCATTTGAATTCCTTGTATTCACTTATGCAGAAATACCGTTAGAAAAGGTATTAATCCGTCTCTTCCCTCCAGTTATGGGTTAAATAACAGGTTGGGTTCTATAGCCCTGGCTGGCAACCAGCCTACCACAGAAAGCCATGGCAACCTACTGCGGGATAACCTTCTGCCCAGTCAGTCATGTCTCTCTCAAGACATGATCGCCCAAAATGTGTATCACGCATGACACTTAACTGAATGATATTATATATTAAACCGCGAGCAAGATTAAAGAAAACGTGACAAAACAGCTTGTGAGGACTCTGAGAAATGTATCGAGATGCTGAGATAAGTGTGGGTGGTCCTAAAATGTGAACATCTTTGCTCTAGGTAGGTTACTTTTAAGTGGTTAGTGTGTTGATAGATTTTAAATCAGAAATATAAGAGACAGCACAAATTAACATCAGGCTGTACACACGCGGAATTAAGACTAAACAAATCCACTATAAAATGAAAGCAGAAGATAGTATTATAGGTAAGATATCGAAATTGGAACAGCAGCATTCTGATATAGTATTGATTTGGAAGAAAAATACTTTCATGTTATTTAATCAACATTTGTTTGTCTGCTCATTTATTTATTATTTTTCGCACCTGCTTACTTATTCTATAGTTGATCAAATTAAAATGGCTTCGCCCCAGTGGAAGCTAACTCAAGATTCTATTGATTTAAGAGTCTTAGGTGAGCTCAAAGAAAGTGAATTGTGTTTTATCGGCGAAAAATTTAGAGACATTTTTGAAAGTAATAAAAGCCTCTGTCGCTTTTCTAAAATGTACTTTCAACGCCCAAAGGCATGTTAATAATTAAAATTATTTTACAAAATAACTCTAGCGAGCTTATTTAAAAGTATTCAAACTTACTGGCATTGCTCATTGGTTAGAGCGAAGGACTGGCAATTGAGATTCCAAAGGCTCTAAATTTCACGTTTAACGTGTGTGGAAGGCAACTGTTGACACAAGAATCAGTTATAGGATAAGCAAGTTTTATTATTACACTCTTAATACTTATTTTGTGATCGTTTTCTTAACCTAAGCAAACTGAATTTCAGCCGGAAGACCTGACAGCCAGTGGGTAGCAGTTAGGAAACTAATATGAATCTAAATCTAATTATTTTATTATTAATTGCACTTTCAGCCAGTTTCTCTATGATGCGTCTTCATTTTAAAAGCTAGAATATGCTCTCAAATGTGTTTCATTTTTCTTTTTTATTTAAAAGGAACTTTAAAGAGAGGCCGACGAAAGTATCTGACGAGAGTTAAGATATCGGAAGTCACTGTTTGATCTGTAAATACTAATGAAATATATATAATCAAAGATATATTTTATAAAAAGATGATAACGCTAGCTGCAATGACCCAAAATAGAAAAGACTTTTCAGAGCCAGAACTCTCATTCATCCTGGTTTAATATAATAATGCATGTTCTTAATCAGACAAGAACTGATGATTAAGGAAATACAAACAGTATACACAAGAAGATACAAAATCGCATAATATTAGCTTCGAGACATACAGTGAGAGAAGGGGGAGAGAGAGAGAGAGAAAAGAGAGGAAGACAGAGAAAGTAAGATAGAGTGAAAGATGACTAGTTCTCCTCACACTAAGTGGAGGAGAATCATAATCTCACCACGTGTAGGAGTTAGAGATGGCATACCCCACATCTAAACAGTTTTAAATTGTGGTCTTCTGTTTTTAGAATAGTTGCCAAAAAGTCTAGCCACTACAGTGCGCTCTGGTATTTAAACTATAGCTTTGATAGTCAAAGAAATAGGTTCATACATTTCACAATGGTATTTGTAAGTAAATGAAACCAGTTAACTCGAACGCGACCTTTCCAAGGTGATAACCATCATGCTCACTTTCTCACATGTATATTAGACGTAACCATATATGTTGCACAATAGCAGATAGCAACCTGGCAAAACGAGAATTTTTATATCTAATATTGAGAGAGATCTTTTGTTTTATGTGATACTGTATATTATTTTTCTACAACACGTAATCAGTAATCAACTTCTCCCGTCTAATTGTTTACTTTATACGTTATTTCTCTTCCTACGAAAATACACAAATAAGTAAAATTTTATTTGCCAATCCCATGAAGCCACCCTGAACTGAAGAGTTTTAATACTTTGGGCGTATTCGAATTTCTTCATCTGTTCTACCCTCCCCCTTGATGATTATGTCTTATTCCTTTTAATGGAAATTTTGTTTCATCTCAACTTCGTCCCTGTGTGAGTCACTCCTACAATCATTTATAAGTTCGTCTTTTATTACATTATTTCGATCTGAAGAGCAAATTCCTTTCTTCTTCAAGGTCTTCTATCATGACGTAAACTTCTACTTCAATTCTATGATTTAATTGGTCATAATGAGCCATTAGGCCTTTTCCTTTCGTGGGTATAAATGTTGTGTTGTGTCTCTTTTAAATGATGAAATTAGCTCCCTCAGAATTTGCTACTTTGTCGTTTTATACCAGATACCGAGCAAAAAATTGTTAATGGAGATTTCCTTAAAGTAGATGGACTTTGCAATCTGTATGCATGAGGAATAGTCTTAACTAACCTAGGTAAGTAACTGTCTATAATATTTCTACTTAGGAAAATGCCTTCTATCCAATATTTACTGTTTGCAATATTCATTCCGGGATACCATTAGATTAAATGTGAGACGTTGCTCTTATGTAAAGGAAGCAGCTAATCCGCATCCACTAATTAAATAAATCTTCATCACGAAATTCTGGTAAGTTATAGATACCAATATTTTAGGGACCCCAGTTCTAAAAAATATCATTGATTATTGTAGTCGTTTTTCTGTCTTTACAAGAGAAAGCAACTAACAATACATAAAAATACGGATGGACCAGAAATATTAACAAAATAAAATGGAATCGGGAATATTCAAATTAAACAAAAAAAAAGGGCCCCGATAGAATTGTAATAGAAATGTTGATGCCCTTAGAAGGCTTTGGCATAGACCAGATCACAGAAAATATAAACGAAATCTACAACAGCGGCAATATACTAGAGGACCTAAACAGATCAATTTACATGGCACTACCTAAGAAGTTAGGGGCAAAGAATGCGAAATCCACCAAACAAATAGCGTAATGAGCCACATAACAAAACTCATCATCCGGATTCTGATGAATTGAGTGCGCAGTAGAATCGGTCCATATATAAGACAAGAACAGTGTGGCTGTGTTAACGATATTGGAACAAGAAATGCGATATTCATGCTCAGAATGCGATCTGAAAGACCAGTAGAAATGCAGAAGGATCTTTATCTGTGCTTTATTGAGTAAGCAAAGGTATTTAATAAAGTACGACACAAAGACTTGTTAGATATACTCGACAACCTAGACATTTTCCGAAAAGACGTTAGGATAATCAAGAATCTACATTGGCAGCAAACCGCTTGCGTATGGATAGGAGGTGAATTCAGCAGGTGTACAAAAATAGAAAAGTGCGTAACACAAGGGTGTGTTTTCTCACCGGATCTATTTAACTTATACAGCGAAACAATTGTGAGAGAAATAAAACCCTTGTAAGGATTCAGCATTGGCGGCCACAATCTCAATACGCAGATGACTCGGTACTGATAGCAAATATGGAAAGGAGAGTGCAGGATCTTCTTCAGAAGGTAGTAAGAGAAAGTAAGAAGAAACGGCTAGGCATAACCTTAAAAAAATTGCATGTATGTTCATCATCAAAAAGAAAACCCCAACTTGAGGTCGGAGAACCTAAAATAAAACAAGTAAAATAATTTAAATACCTGGGAAGCGTACTGACAGAAGATGTAAAGTGAGACGGTGAGATCCGAAGATGCATTGGCATGGCTAAAGACGCATTTCAAGAGCTAACCAGAGTACTGAAAAGACAGGAAAATCTCATTGAAAACAAAGAAAAGTGTGCTTGATCGCTATGTTATATTTGTTTTTCTGTATAGCAGTAAATGTTGGACGATCTTCTAAAGAATGAAGGAGAGGCTTGAGGCTGCATAAATGTGATTTTGTAAAAAGATGCTGAGGATACCGTGGACTAAGCACGTGACTAATTATGAGGTATTTGAGAGGATGGAAACGAGGCGAAAACTCATACCTAGCATGATGAAGAGACAGATGAGGTTGCTGGGACATGTAATGAGAAAGCAAAGCCTGGAGAATGTCATGCTCGCAGGACGGATAGGGGTAAAGAGAGACAGGAGAAAGCAGCTTGTGTAAATGGTAGGGTAGAGCAGAATTTTGGAGAGACACCAAGAGAAAGAATATTAAGAGCGTTAAAAGAGGGAGCCAAGTGGAAGTTCATGATCGCCTACGTCCATGAAGAGAAATAGCACATGGAAAAGAACGACTTCAATCCATCAAGCAAAAAATTCTACTAGAATTAGAAATAGTTCCATGCCATTAATGTATGCATGGGCTATTTAAACCCCACACCGTGGTTCCGTTTCTCAAGGTCAAGAGTGTATTCTCTTTTGTTGAGCATTCTTTATTTTCGCAGGCGTTCATGGGCACTTCTATATCACGATAAGAACCCGGCCATCACATCTGTATAGCCGTTAATCCACAGTACACATAATCATGTACACTTTTTAAAATATTTCTTCTTAGTATTTCGGTACTACTGTCACATCTCCATTTAATATTGCGCCGTTTTTCATCGTTAATTTATGCTTTATTTCTTTATGATGTCTTTTAACTTTGGAACAATTACTGCAGTTGTTTCTTTTCATTCTCTTGGCAATGTTGCTTTATATCTGATTATGTAGAACTTCCGATGCCAATCTTTGTAGTGATAATATGTCAGTTATAAACCAACTAGCAGTATAACCAGAAACGCCTCGAACAGGTCGGTGGTCGATCACAGGCTGTTGTCGACCTACCGAATGAAATGATTGAAATCTAGAGTTATTTCTTCCTTCTGCAATTTTGCGTCAATATTCACAGCTTCATTAAACATTGTGTAACTATGTGTAACTACCTGACCGCGGTAGCGCTTGCTAGCCCACCGCTCCGGAGCCAGAGCCTGTGTAGCGAAACCTAACTGTAGAGGATTCCCGCCAGATTCTACCCGGGCCAGACTATCTTTAAGTGCCTTTACCTTCTTAGTCTTATCTAGAGAAAACATTAGCTAAATTTGGTGGTTAGAAAACCAATCCTACCCTTAATGTTATCCCACCACTTCAACCGCCTTCACTAATATTGCTGCATTATATAATTAGTTGTGACCAAAAGACATCCTTGCTCAGCAAAGACCCGATGAATTTCCCTGATTCATCTATTCTTGGCTAAATTCATTCGAGTACTAACAGGTGGAACGTGACAAATATACCACATCTAGATTGACATTCTCCATAATATTTTGTCATGGTAGCTAACCACTTTAGTAGACGGCTAATGCAAAGTTTACGTCCACATCTGCAGCCCAGAATCCACCCGGAATCTATCGACGAGTCCTGAGTCGCGGATCATAACGACAAATGTACAATCATACGATCTACAACTAACTCCCCACTTCTATCTAACTGTACAGTCGTTAGGTCCAAAACGTCACAGCAGTGATGTCCACGATCAACTGCTCACCTTGCAACATGAACATGGTTAAGGTCTACCCTCGCGACAAGGGTACACTTCACCAACAAACACATTTGGCCAGTCAGATTGCGTGTGCCAAATAGAAAACTAAATCGCTAAACAGCACATGAATATCGACGTCGCAAACAAAGACATTCAATACAACAGCAAAGATCACGAAGCAGGCGGGAAGCCTTAATCATATTTCTCAAGCCATTTACAGAGAGATAAGCCAAATTTGTACTGATTCTCTAGTAAAAAGCACTAACTGGCTGAAAATCTGTGGATTCATGATCACTACGAATTGCCTAAGGCTATCAGAGCCCATTTTGGATGTAAGTTTTATTGCCCTATATAAAGCAAGAGAAGAAGAGTGGTCTTACCTGGAATTTCAGGCTGTTCAGTTCTTGATATCAAAGCAGGGACGGATTGGGCCTTGGATTGGTGAATGACCATCTTCACTCTGCTTCGACCAGACGTCCTCACCGAATTGATGACATCTTACTCATCTTCTTCCTCCTTCCCCTTTTAAACGCGAAAGATCTAGTAGTGGGCATCGCCCCCCCCCCCACTCCACGTAAAAGTTTCGTAGTAGTAGTTGCACCTTTACTTCTGTTTCTGGTTTTTGATCCGGCTGCAGCTGCTCTTGCCTGGTACTCGAACTGTTGCTGCAAACTCCGCTGTTAATGCTTCGACTGCAGTTGCTGCTTTTCCGGTCATAGATGCTGTTTCTGCTGCAGTTAAATTTCTGGCTGGCTGTTGTTTCTTCGCTTGCCTTTTCTCCGGGACATCCTGCTGCTCTACACTAGATTCATCTATCCACCGAGGCTATCGGGATTCTTGACAGATTGATGCTCCACTACTGCTTTCTTGGATGTATTCGGTTTGAGTTTTTGCACTGAGTTTCAGTGGGGAACGTATTTTTGTGGCGCCACAAGATTAGCAGTATATTTTTTCTTTCTTTGTCTATGACGAATACAGTCCGGCATTTGCACATCGGTGTGTCAGAGAATCGAGATAACATCTACTGCTCAATATCACATAGAAAATAAAAACCCGCATTGCGTAATACGCGTGTGAAATCCCGAACTCGTCCATAGGATGTAATGGACCCCGCCACCAAATGGTCCTCCGTGATATTCTTAGGCAATCCGTGAAAAGTTACCCTGTCCTTTTGCATGACTATGTATTCGATTTGTAGCCTCATCGATTTGCTGATGAGGAAACTCCCGGTTAGTTGCTTTGCTTCCTCGTCTAATGTCAGTATGATGTCCCACATGGCATTCGACCTTTCCGACAGTACTTTGGCTCCATCGTTCAGGTTTTTCAACGTTTCCCCCATGAACTCATTGCTGATACTAACTAATTTTCGTTGTCTGCATCGAGATGATCTTAGTCGCTAGTGCGTCAAACGCCGCCGTTATTGGGGAGCTCATTACCGTCAATACACTACCTGTACTGCTGCTGCAAGTTTATTTAGCTGTCGTATCTTCTTTTTTGGACCATTCAAGGCTCATGCCGATAAGATATTGGTTTCTCCGTCTGCTGTGGAGATGCCACCATTACGTTCGATGCCTTTTAGGCTGAAAAAATTTATACTATTTATATTATTCGGACTATTGTTCTCATCTTTGTTGCAATTTGTACGATGTTTCGGCTGTTGTACGCTTCGTCATTCTTCAGGGGCTAGTAATTTTGAACCGAGCTCTTTATTACGATAACTGGGGTATGCCATTCTCATTCCTGGTGCGTAGCCTCTTTTGGTAGTCATACGTCATCTCCCTCTAACCTGATTCTGTAAGTGAGTTGTTCGCCACTGCTTGAGACTGGTATTGAACTCAAACTTTGATTCAAGTAATTGGAACTAACCAACGTCTATATCCATTGAGACATGTGTCCCTGAGTGGATATAGACGTTGGTTAGTCCCATTACACCTATTTAATAAGGTAAGTTAGGAAGATTACAAGCATCCGAAATGTGACTTGGACTTGAAGGTTCAATAAAAAATACGTAAATATTTTCAGAACAAGGCAGGCTGTGGATCTTCGAATAAAGTTAGTTATGAAGCTTCCTAATTAAACTGAATTAAATCTGGTGGTAATATGTTTTTGAGTGTATATATATATATATATATATATATATATATATATATATATATATATATATATTTATTTATTTATTGTTATTTCAAAGCTTACATTTACTTAAAGAAACTACTTATTGAAACAGCTCAAAACCTATATCACTTATTCAGATATATGTATTTCTTTATTTCTATAGAATACCTTTCTTGTGTTATTTGTTACTGCTTTCTTCATCTTTTTCTTTGTCGTTCTTTGTTTATCTTTATCTTTCATTGCGTTGTTCTTT
Organism: Ascarosepion bandense; assembly: GCA_037127315.1. Classification (NCBI taxonomy): domain Eukaryota; kingdom Metazoa; phylum Mollusca; class Cephalopoda; order Sepiida; family Sepiidae; genus Ascarosepion; species Ascarosepion bandense. The sequence goes on from JBBBDQ010000488.1 coordinate 8,353,807, forward strand.
CTTTTTCCCTTCTTTCTTTGCTTCGTTATTTATCTCTTCCGCTTCTTTTATCGTTCTTTCTTTCTTTATCTATTTAATTATTTCTCTCGATATTTTGTTCTTTCTCTCGATCTCACTTCATTTCTTCCTTCTTGTTATGCTCCCTTTCTTCCTGTCTATTTTCAATCTATTTCTTTCATGTTTTCCTTCTTTTGTTCATTCGTTCGTGCAAAATGGATAGACTCATAAACACAGAAAATGTGTCTTACAAATCTGTTTTATTGTTTCAATAAATACAATTACAAATTAACTGTTTCTCGTTATTACGTTAACACGGAAATATTCTGTAAATTAAATCGCCGATGTCATTTTTTATATACTTTTCTATAATTTGTATGTTAAATATATGTTACCAACAAATAAAATATAGCAGCTAACACCGAATAAGTGTCATATATTTATTCTGATTCATTTTAAAGTCGAGAGAATAATCTTCCTCAGTAATTTATTCCTGATAATATGTACAGGTTGAATCCAATATGAAATACAGTCAAAATCATTTTAAAGGATATAGAATGATAAATTTGTGCGAGCCAGCTTTTTTGGAGTTAAGTATTGGGTTGTCTGGAAAGTTCAAGTCGATGTTTAGTTGTTCATATATTCTAACACATTAGAACACGTCAAATTTATCGACAGTTATAATTCCTGAGCACACTTCAAATCTCTTGAGCTAGAAAGTTTTCAATTACTTAATTCGTATCAATTTTGTATCCCTATGAAAAATATTATAAGATGTATTTTCGACACTTGATCCTTTCTTTATTACCATAAAGGGAAAATTCCTCGCAAACAACAAAAAGAGATGTGCTTACTAAAGATGACGGCCAAACCAAGATATTTATTAAGAATAACCCGCCTTACGCAATACAAAACACTAAATGTATCAAAATCAGCCATCCAGGGTCACTTAGTGAAGCCTGGGTACTCAAATTGCTACTACGATGTACTACTGATCTGAATAAAAATAATCCTTTAGCTCGCATTCCTATGTGTGAGTTGCTGTATAAAGGCAACAAAATCCACCCTTTTTTAAGCAAACTGTAACTGTTGATGAAACATGGATTGTTTACAACAATGATCTGCGAAAAGGATCCTGAGGTAATCCTGGGTGAACGTTAGAACTGGAGGAATAAAGCAATGTGGTTCTTCTGAATACTTTCAATGAAAATAGCGATAGAACAGAGAGAGGCATGCGACGTTTGGTCTGTAGGAAAGGGGTTGTAACATGAAGGCAGGCAGGGAGGCAGGCAGGCAGGCAGGAGAACCGGTACGCCGTGGTCGGACGTTCAACAGCCGGGCTACGTGAAAGTATTGTTGGTTGTGGGCTTAGTGCTGCCAACGACGACGAGATATCTCGCTCTCTGTCTGGCTACCACTCGTTGGCGTGGTCGGACGCGAGTCAGACCCCAACCACACACACATAATTCCCTACTTCGGATCATGGGGCCTCCCTGAGTGAACACCAGTTCATCTCGATAATCAGTATACAAGCACGGGAGTTAATCAAGTCGGTGTAAATAGTATATTCGATATTCAAAGTAAACAAGATTCGAAATAACAACTTTTTATACTAAAATAAAAATTCTGGCCATTTCTTTCTTTTATGTGCTACGACTCTTCAGTTCTTCTGTTTCTCTCAGAATAGACTGACAGATTAATAAGTCCGGTGAGAAAATACATCCTTGTCTTACACCCCTGTCTTGCACTGTCAAACTTTTTTGGCTTTTGTTGCTATAATCTTTAATTTATTACAATTGTGTTTTTGATGTTGTTGTTTTTTATCGCAGCGATATCTCTGAGGCTGACATTATTTTAAAAAATATACTTATAAAAGTCTCCATAAATGTCGCCTCTATTAAGAATTGCAGACTATTATTTGTAGGAGTGACTCGAAAATCTGCATATATTTCATCAAATTTTCTAACGCCTAACTTTTGAAAGTGGAAATTAGTTTTAGAAATTCATAACAGAAGTAATTTTAAAAAAATACTTTTTTTGCCTGTGAAGTTCGTGTGTATACAAATTTTACTCCATAGTATAAGAAATTACATTATGCATATATATATATATATATATATAAAATTTTTGTGTGTGTTTGTGTGTGAATGTGTGTGCGCACCTCATATCTATGTGTAGTTTTTATTCATATATATGCATGCATATAATAACACAAATATATGTATACACACACAAATATATACATATATACACGCACACACGTCTATATATGTGTATAATATGCATTTTTGTACGTATATTCGTTTATATATGAACTGCTTTTATGTGGAAGTAATTTTCTTCCTAAAAATTCATGTTTTTATCTTTATTTTACTTTCCCTTTGCATTTACTAGAGTCTTTTTGCATTCGAGAATATTTTTACTGAATCAATATTGGTAATTTTTTAAGGAAAAATTTATTTATGTGTAATGGCGAAGTGCATAATTTCAGTTCATCATATTAGAGTCTCTATTGACCCGTCATCGCACTCTAGTTTCCTTTTTGTTAACTAAAGGCATACTAAGGGATACTAAGGGATACTAAGATCAGCGTGATACTAAAATCAAAGGCATACTAACATTTGAGCGCTAATTTTTCTAAGATTGTTCATTAACAATTATCTCATTTAACTTTTCAGAAAAGAATTTGCAAAACCCAAATATCTTAAAATAAATCTTTTGACACATTTTTGATATGCAAAATATTTAGTGTTCAATCATAGATAGATAGATAGATAGATAGAGAGAGAGAGAGAGAGAGAGAGAGAGAGAGAGAGATCAATTTATTGTTGTTCCGAATTTCGCTTTTTTTTTTATTTAAGACGTAATGATATCAGTGCAAACTCTTAAAACTAAAAACTTATTTATCTCTATAAGAACACAATATTTCTCACAAAATCATCCTTCTACCGATTTTTGGCAAAGTGTTTTGAGGCCATCATTAATATTGATTTGGTTCAACATTCCATAGTTCGCTGCCTATTCTCCACTAACATGTCCACCGCTAGCATGATAACGACCCTCACCGAGTACATATACCAGGCTCTTGATAAGAACGACGAAGCTCGAGCTGTTGCCCGGGATATCTCCAAACCATTTGGCCTTCTGCGCAAGCTACAGGGCTATGGTATATCTTGACGCTTGTTTGACTTAATAAAATCGTTCCTATCGAATCGCGTAATGAAGATCGTATTGAGCGGGCATGCTTCTAGATCCTATCATACAAACGTAAGTATCCCTCAAGGCTCTATCCTTGGTTCTACGCCTTTTCTGATTTTCATCAACGATTTCACTGATGTAATCAGATCCCAAATAGGCATCCACGCTGACAACACCAGTAAATCTGCCGATCCTGACCAAACAAACTATTACTGCTTCTCTCGCAAAGGACCTTCAGTCAGTTGTGGACTGGGGTAAAAAATGGCTCGTAAATTTTAATGCTTCCAAAACAAAGCTGCTATTCTTTAACCAACGTGGACTATCTTTACTACCGGCATCAGCATGGATCATGCTAGTTTCCCTGAGAGCAATACACTGCACCTTCTCGGCCTAACTCACTCAGCTGACCATAAGTGGAGCGACTACTTTGAATTAATAGCTAAGTTTACTGCTAACGAGGTCGGGTAACTGTATCGGACCAAGAAAATTTTCGCTTCTGAATCTATCATATACATTTACAAATCTGTCATCTGTTTGTGCACTGAATATTGCTGTCATATCTAGTAGGGCGCTCCTGTTTTTCAACTTGGGATTCTGGACAGAATTCAAAGAAGAATCTTGCGACCCGACTCCAGCCTTTCTCTCTCTCTCCGACAAGATGTGGCTTTCTTCTGTCCTTTCTACAAATACATTCACGGATTTTGCTTCGACGAACTTAGCTACTTGGTGCCCCACTATGAGAATTTACTCGAGCTACTAGACTTGCAACATGGTCCCACCATTTTATTGTGAAAACAATCAAGTGTGACTACAACTACTACCCCAGTAGCTTCTTTTCTCGCACTTCCCGCCTGTAAAACTTTTTTCTATATTCTTGTTTCCCTGACAGCTAAAATCTCAAAGAGTTTAAATGCAACGTCAACTGTCATCTCTTATCTCCATAACTCGCATTCTTCTTCTCTCTTTACACTTTCCTCTCACGCAGTTCTCTTCACACCAATGTACCCGTCCTTCTCTTACAATTACTATGACTTGCTGTCCTCTCTTCCCCCCTCTCTCTCTCTCTTTCTCTCTCTTCCCTCTCTTATTATGTAAGCCCTGCACACCAGTGGCAGTACTGCCTTGCTTGGAGTAAGATGGTTATAAAAAAATAAAATAGTTCTGACCAGCATTGGAACCAAAATAAAACTACGATTCCGAATACTGCTATTCAATCTGGACCATTATTTCTGTATGAGAATTAAAGAAATTAACTATTTCTTTTTTCCTATTTAGATACTAGAAACATGATTAATAATATTTTGACAACTTTTCCACACACTTATATATCTGTGTTTAATTCATACATTATTTATTCGACTCATTCAATCGTTATTGGAATTACCTGTCTCCTTTTACTGTGGTTTCTCTTTTTACGAATCAGTTTAGACCAAAAATGGAGAACTGCTTCCATGTGTGGTCTGGAACTGTTCAAACGTCACTTTTTAGGCTAGACGGAGTTCAAAATAGTTTACCCGTTCCTCTGGTGCGGTGACTAACGCTGCAGGCTATTCCCCCACATATGCATCATCGCCAACGCGTCACCACTCTAACGCTATTTTGTTGATGAATTGACAAAAAAGAAAAGAAAACAACCGGTTTCGCTCCCGATTATAATTCCCGATTAAAAACTTTGACAAGCGGGAGCGAAATTGGTTGCTTTCTTTTTTTTTTAAAACTTTATCCTCATTATGCCCTGTATCATAAAAATTAAATCAATACATAGTTATCCGCGGACAGATCTGTTTCACAGCTCATCAGTACGGTAAGACATCCGATTACTTTTAGCCAGGATCGAAATCCGACCGAATGATTATCAATCGGCGATTCTACCGCTGTGCTATGGGTGCACAGCAGATTAAGCGCTATTTTAGCCTGTAATATACCATGTAAATATACGCCAATTGCTAAGTGTGTTCTAATTCATTATTGAAAGAACGATGCGTAGATGCTAGAGAAGCAACTGTTTTTCAAAGTCTATATATATATATACAACGTGTTTATTAAAATAGAGCGGAAAATAATATATATATATATATATATATACATATATATATATATATGTATATATATTCATTCTTCGCTACTCGCCGACAATTATTGCAAAAAACAAAATAATAAGGCACCGTTAAAGAGCGAACTTGAGGGAAAAGCATTCATAAATGGTAGTAATTAGTATTTTAATAACTGGTAGTAAATAGAATGAAATGAGTCGACGCTCTCTGGCTAATAATGTCTCTCTCTCCGTGAGCGTGACAGGAGATTATATATATATATATATATATATATATGTGTGTGTGTGTATGTGTGTGTGTGTGTGTGTGTGTGTGTGTGTGTGTGTGTGTGTTGAATTTTGTTATTTATTATTATTATTATTTCCTCATGGATACTCTTATTGGGTAAGTAGTCTGTATATATATATATATATATATATATATATATATACAAGCATATTATTACTTTACCCTTTATATATATATATATATATATATATAACGCTCATGTCATGCTCACGGAGATATATATATATATATATATATTAACAAACTATCCATTCAAATATGGGTATTCATTAAATATGATAATATTAAAACAAAATACAAAATATGTAGGCTAATGCCAGTTTAATCAGAGTTTTACTATCTGAGCCACACTTTTTTGTGGTAAACAAGTTCGATAGAACGCCTTAAACAAAAGATTTACGTAGTTCATAATCAATCGATAAACGCTGGACCCGGCCCTTGAAATATTTTTATTTCAACAACATATCGGAATTTTTTCTTGTAAAAAAAAGAAAGTTATAAAAAGTGCCCTCGAGAAATATTTCCTCTTTTATTAGCAATTTTTGGGGCTTCTTTTCTTTTAAAACTTTTGAATATTAAATGACACTTCGGCTATGCAATGAAAAAAAAATCTTACGAGTCTTAATTATCCAAACAAATCAGAAATGAATGCTAGAAAAAAATCTATATCAGTAATCAGTCGAACAAAATAATACTGGGGGTATAGCGGGTTTGAAAAATAGTCACAACATTCTTCTATGAATAAATAACTTGAAATAATTTTCACGTTTAAAGTGAAGACAACGTTTAAAGTCATTGCTTGTTTGTACAGCAAGCGTTTATTTCTGCTTAAAGGCACATATTAAACGGGTAATGTTTTCTGCGTTTTGTTTTTGTTTTTGTTTTTTTTTACAAATTTATTAAAAAACGTCAATAAAGTCACTAAGATGCAAGTAGCTACTGATTGTGAGAGAATCTGAGAAAACAATTTTATTTAGTAGAGAGAACAATAAAAAGACAGGAATTAATAAGACATAGAGTAAAGATTGATATTGCATTTAAGTTTTTGAGGATGAAAGTTAAATTGCAAAACACAATCCGTACTGCTGCCATTTATGGTCAGGTGCCCCTGCCGTTCTCCTCAGTGTTCTTGACAAGCTACAAAGGAGAGTCTGTAATGTGATTATTCTGGCGACTCGACTGCAGCCACTTCCCCATCGTCGAAATATGGCCTCCCTTTGTCTCTTCTATAAATACTTTCATGGCTTCTGCTCGGATGAGCTTAAGTCACTGATGCCTCCTCAACAGGTGTTTACTCGTGCAACCAGACTGGCAACTGGGTCCCACCCATTCACAGTCAGGTTAGCCAAATGCAGACGACAATTCTACTCCTGCAGCTTCCTCTCTCGCACTTCCCGTCTGTGGAACTCGCTCCCGTATTCTTGCTTTCCTGACGGCTACGACCTCCAGAAATTTAAATGCAAAGTCAATAGTCATCTACTAACCACTGGACTCTAGCTCTCTCCCCTCCCCTGTATGATCTTCCCTTTCTCTCCACCTATGTATCTGTCATCGCACCTGCTTTCTCAGCTTTCTGTTGTTCCTTTCTAACTAGTTTGTACTCCTCACTCTTTTCTAATTAATCTTTTTACATTTATGTAACCCCCTGCACATCAGTGGCGTTTCCGCCTTGCTCGGGGTGAAATGATTAAAAAAAAAAGTTTGATAAGGAAGAAAATGGAGCAAAAGAAAGTGTTAGCATAAAAAATATGGTTAGATCAGGCCATACAAACTGAAAAACGATAAGCTTCTAACACCATCCCGTTTAGTTCAAGTGCCTTACGGGATACAAACTTGGGGCGATCTTGTCTCTTTTGATTCATGAGTAACTAGGCAGAAGATTTTCCCGGAGTAGGTTAACATATTTTTGCCGTAGACTGGTTGCCAACCAAAGCTATAGAACTGAATTTCTTCTGCTATTCAATTCATAGCTGCAGGGAGAAGAGTCGGATTAATACTTTTTCCCAAGAGTATTTTTCGCGTAAGTGACTGCAACTGGAATTCAAACTCGGCTCCCCGATTTCTTATTTCGAACCGATAGCCATTGCACCATAATGCACTTCCACACATCCTAGAACCGTGCTTAAAATTCATGAAGTTTAAGTATCAAAGAAGAAATCCATCAGAACGTTCATACTGTTTCTGTAACTACTCTTCTGAAATGAATTCAGTAAAACAAATTTTCTTAGTTTTCCTCGAGAGGGTAATGTATTCAATTTCAGATGAAACGGGCATTTACACGTCAAATTATACGTATAATTGACGTATTATCTCAAGCTTTAATTTTTCAATATCAGCCAAATTCTTGATTTTCAACATTGATGATAAACTATATCCGGTACCAAGGCCTCTGATCGGGAAATCAAGGGCCATTGAATAAGTTCATAAATGCTGTTCTTCCCCGGTCCAAATTGACCCAGGGTTGTAGGAACTGTTAGGGTTCCAGCTATTGGCAAATAGTGAATCCCAAAATAACAATCCTATAAAAGTATAGATACATATTTATAATAGAAATTATCAACAATAGATTTATTTTTCTTGAAGGTATACTATTACGATCAAAATATTTAGATTTCAGCATTAGATAACTCATAAATGTTGATATGCCTTTAAACAAAATCAATCAAGCAACACAAAATGACTTTTTCATGACATTAATCCATATAATATCCAACACTTTTTTAAAGAAATCAAACTGTATTTGAAAATATAACTTCAGTAAAACAACACGCTTATCATTGACGCATGTAATTATGACTACACAAACATCTATATGTACAAAAAGGATTATCATCTACCATCTATTCAATTGTAAAAGCAGAATAACATTTATCATATTTTTTACTTGAAAGCGACCCAAAAAACTACATTTTGGTATTAAATGACCCATCAGGAGTTTATATGCCTTAAATAAACAAATCATTCAATCAACAAACAGTCTTTCCTTTTTTATGTGGCTTCAGTGTATGAGGGATCATAGAACTCTACAAACTTCTATTATTTATAAGCTTCGGCAAAGTTTGGTCTTTTAGTATCCCTAACAATCTTTACTGTACCATCTGTTTACACAAGTTTGTTAGGTAGATTCCTAGCGACTGTCATGGTTTTATTTAGTAGGTCATTTGAGTATCAAATTTTCCAAGCCTCCTTCCCTCATTATATATCCGTAAAATGTCAACTGTCCTTTTTAGTACAAGTATCCTCTATGTTAAAACTTGTCTTTCTTGATACTCATATGCTCCGCCCATGGTATTCCTTACTCCTTTCTATTGAACAATATTTCTGTTGCTTCAAATTTCTTCTTCATTTGTGACATAATTGTCAATCATTTACTGATATATAGGAGCATTGATATTACATTGCACTTATTTCTTTTTTCCTTACGAAATTCTCCTGTTTCTTACGCACTGACAAAATTATGAAGATATCTTAACTATTTCTTTGTGCCCTCGCATATTCGTATCTTATTTTCGTTGGCTGTTAAATTGTAGGCATAGAAAATTAAGAATTTAAAACAACCTTCTTCTTCACTTTTACAAAAAAATCACAATGACGTGTGAAATCCTGGTTTTTCCAAAATAGAAAAAAGAATTTACCATGTCCTTAAAGAAAAAGTCCAAACCGGATTTCGCGAGTAGAGGTTAAATTGATTTTCTGAATAATAGAAGCAATTTTCAAGACCAAAAAGACTTAGCGATCATATACAAAAACTCTACATGACTATAAATGACTTCGATCAACGTCTGTCAGTCAGATGGGAGCAGAGAGAGACACATCTAAAGTGTAACGAGAGAAACTTCAACTTGGACATAAAATCGCATCGCACTTGTCCTCTTTCTCCTTTTTCTCGTGTGCTGATTCCTTTTACTTCTTCTTCTTCATCCAAAGACACTTCTACCAAACAAACGCTCATATATACATATGTACGCACGCATAAACTCTTTCCAATAAATTACTACAACCAACATTACTTCAACTCTTGATACCCTTAACTAATTACTTGTTTCTCATTGAACAACAAATGCTACCTATTCTTGTTATATATTTTCTTTTAATACTTTTCTATTTTAGCATGAAAATGTATATTTATATTCTTCCACTTTTCCACACTATTCAACACATTCCAACCCGATGAAAACCTTCTGATAATTCTGAATATATCTGTAAGCTGTAGGAAGTTCGGTTATGTATGGCACAAAGCCGAATTAATAAAACATTAACCATCTCCTTACAGCTACAAAATCACTTTCCAGATAGTTAAATTAATGTATTTGCTTGACTCTGATGTCTTCGATTTGTAGCTTGCAAATTGTAATGTTGCTAACAAAAATATATTCTGTATTCTCAAAATTAATTGTTGTCGTTCCTTCCAGATTTTTTTAATAACTTTGTGTCTTCCATCGAAATATTCAGATTCTTAATGAAGAAATTAACTAACATTAACACAAAGAGAAACAGTATTAAAATCAGAAGACAGGAAAAAGTTCAGATCATCAGTTCATCATTCGTATTTTTAATGTCATTGTTAATTCAAAACGTAATCGATTATAAATCGCCACAGATTAGCTTTCTTTATTAACTGATAATTACTAATGCTTATTGGGAAATGTAGTGCTGTGGTTCTACTGCCTTATCCATGGTTTGTAGCGCTGTTTTCTTTCTTGCAGATTGTCAACTACCGACTGTTTGAAGGCCCAGCTTTGTTTATTTGTTTACTAGCAGTATAGACCGGCGTTGCTCGGGTGTAATGAAACTTTGAAACTAATCCATAATCCTGGAGCTCAGATTCTTTAGACGTTGGCACGGAAGACTAAAAAGCAATAGTTATTTCCAGTTAAAGCGAAACCGTAGACTGAAAGAAAAATGAATGGATGTAAGTCAAATTCAAAATTTTCCTGGTATCGATATCAAATAAGTCTTTTTTTTGTCATCAACTGAATTTTGAAGGCTAAATAAGTCCTCTGAGTAAATGGTATCATGGCTGAGACAAAAAACTACAATTATACCTATTTAGAGCCAAACCCGAAGCAAAAACTAAAATAAAAGGGCTGAAAAAATACAGACATACAGGCAGATAAACAGACACACACACACACACATACACACACACAAAAAAAACTTCTTGCCTTTTATATATATCTATTATCGATTTTCTGCACTATTGTAAAAACTGCAACCTTGAAACTTCTGAACATCGTTTCTTATGTCTTTGTCTATGAGTGTATCAAATTTGATTAAAATCGGACCACTCCTTCTCTAACCCGATTATTTCGATTATCGATTTTCGATATTTATCTGAGGTACCTCCACACAAAACTTAGCTAAGAACATTCGAAGATGCTTATAGTACAACTGTGTAAATTTTCAAGAAAATTGGTTTAGCCGTTTTGGGTCTATAGGTAACGGACACACTCACACACAGACACACACAAAGTTTCATTGATAAATAAGTTTAGACAGATGTCATGCAATCTAGGCAAAATAGGAGAGTTGTTTCTTGCTCTTTTCGATTCAGTGTTTTCCTTCTCTTATCCTGTTTTCAACTTATCGTAAGATTACTCGTTCTGGTCTGCTATTTAATTTATAACTGAAAGAGAAGAGACGAATTTATGCCTTGTTCACAAATGATCACAATAGATTCGAGCGGATTTTGAACACATTTCCAACATTCCACCGGTGGTACTTGTTAAAGTGTCGCCTATATGAAAATTATGAATCCTTCCGAACAAAAACAAATGTGAATGTGTAAAAGTACATTTTTATAGGAGAAATAACAGTAATACATTTTATGTGTAAGCTAAAAATAGCAATCAAAGATCTTAAACCGCCGCTGAGGCAATATCAAAATCATCTCAGCGATTACCAACAGATGATTATTAAAATGAGGATGAATAATATCAGTGAACTTGACTTCCCTCAGAAGAAAACTCCAAAAAAATAAACTCAGCCAGACTTAAAATTAAATGCACACTTATAACAAAACATTAAAATAATTCAGTATTCAAATAGTCTAAGGTGGGGTAAGTCATTATTTGGTATGTGAATCTAAAAATGTAAATATTATTAATGAAACGAGAAAAATATCCCAGAAACATTATAACGTACCAGATCGAACCCAAAATGTAATCAGTCCGTGCAAGTCATGAGGCCAATGGTCTCTGAAAAATTCAATCGAATATATCCAGGAGTCCTTGAGATATCATGACCACGAACAAACAAACAAGCTAACGGACACACGCCAAGGAATATAACTCTGATTTAAGGCAGAGGTAAAAATTAGCAACAATGCTTATTTTCAATGATATTACCTACAAAATATTTCGACAAAAAAAATCCCCAAAACATAAAAGTTGATATGTCGCTAACGAAAACAACAAAAACAAATCAATCAGAATATTTAGATTTGGGCATTAAATAACATTTAGAAGTAGGTACGCCGCTCAACAAAATCAACCAAATCAAATCAAATTATTTAGATTTACGCATTAAATAATCTTTAAAGGTTGATATGCCACTAACTTAAAACAAACAAACCAAGGCAATCAAATACTGTGTTACTGACATTAAATAAACCATAGAGGCTGATATGACGCTGAAAAGATCGGATTAAAATAATAAAAATATTTAAATTTTGGCATTAAATAACACATAGTGGTTGATACGCCGCTAAACAAAATCAGTCAAATTAAATCAATCTAAATCTTCAAATTTCGATATTATAAAAAAAAAACATATAACTCGATACACACTCTAAACATATCAACCAAACCAAATCAATCAAAATATTCCAATTAGCTATGGTTCATATGCCGCTAAACAAATTTAACTAAAAAAAATTCAATCAAGTTATTTAGATTTCGGCATTAAATAGCCTATAAATTTTCATATGTTGGTAAATTAAATCAAACTATTTCAATCTAAATATTTAAAATTCGATTTCGGCATTAAAATAACTATAAAGTTTGATATACTGCTAAACAAAATCTACTTAACCAAATCAATCAAGATATTTTGATTGTGGCACTAAATATCCCATAACGATGGACATACCTCTAAACAAATTTAACCAAATCAATCAAAATATACAGACTCCAGCATTATTTCACCCATAGAGTTTGATATGTAGCTGAACAAAATCAACCAAATCATCTCAAACAAAATGTTTAGATTTTGATATTAAACCAATAAACAAAATCAACCAAACCAAATCAATCTAAATATTTCCATTTCAGCTTTTAAAAAATTCATAAACTTTGATACAACGCTGAAAAATATGAGCCAAACCAAATATATCAAAATTTCAGATTTTGGCATTAAATAACCCATAGAGTTTGATAGGCTGCTAAATAAATTCAACTAAACCATATCAAATAATATATTTAGCTTTTCGTATTAAGTAATGCACAGAGGTTGATACGCAAATGAAATAATTCAAATTATTTAGATTTCGACATTAAGTATCCCATAGTGGTTGATGTGTTGCGAAACAAATCCAACCAAACCAAATTAATTAAAATATTTCGATTTCAGCATTGAATAATCCTTAAGGATTATACGCCGCAAAACAAACTCAACAAAACTAAACCAATTAATCTAATTAGATTTCAGTAATAAATAGCACAAATTGACTAATCAATATATTTCGCTTACGGCCTTTAAAAACTCATAAAAGTTTATATGCTACTAAACAAAATCAACCAAATCAAATCAATCAAAATATTTATATTTCAGCATTAAATAACCCATAAAGGTTGATATGCTGTTAATCAAAATCAACCAATCCAAATCAATGAAAATATTTACATTTTAGCATTAAATAAACCATAGAGGTTGATATGTTACTAAACAAATCAACTAAACCAGATCAACTAAAATATTTAGATTTCAGCATTAAATAACCGAGAGTAGTGGATATGCTGCTAACCCAAATCGACCTAACGAAATCAACCAATATATTTATATTTCGGTATTAAATAACCAATAGGTGTTGCTAAGTCGCTAAACAAAATCAACGAAACAAAATCAATGAAAATATTTCGATTTCGGCATTAAGAAATCATTAAAGATAAATATGCTGCTAAAAACAATTAACCAAACAAAATCAATGAAAATATTTCGATTTCGGTATTAAGAAATCAATAACTAAAAATGAGGACAATGATCGGTTTGTATAAAAAAAAATGTAAATAATGATGCTCATTTTGTTGCGAATATACTAATCAAGTTGAGCAAACTGATCCGAGTTGCGTAAATGGTGTAAAAAATTTCAGAAATGTTGCGAACATGACAATTCAGGTAAAGACAATGAAAAAATTTGTGAACATTAATTATTTTCAGAAGTACTTGAAAATATACCAACCAAGATGGGACCAACAGTTCACACTGAATAAATAATGTAAATACTATCGTCTACTCTAAGAAACCTTGTAATGTAAACAATAATTCTTCATCTCAGAAACGTAGTGTATATAAAAATGAAAAACAAATTAATAATTCCTTGTATTAGTTAAATAATGTAAATAATAACTTCACATTTCAGAAATGTTTTTAACTAAAATAATATAGATGTACGATACGCGTATTATTGCGTAAATAATATAAATAACAATAATTTCTCAACTCAGAAACTTTCTAAATACAACAATGCAAATGATGACAACAGTCCGTTGCTAATCCTAGATCTTTTAATTATAACAATCATACGCAGTATATACCTTAGGTGCCCCCAATATAGCAAAAGCAAATCACCTCGCATATAGTAATATGTATACTTGTACATATACATATACATATATATATACATAAACAACATTGGCGTAATTCGTAATTCGTTGAAATAGTTATATATTCCCAGCTGTGTCAGATGCCGGTGTTTCTATTTAGAATGCTAATTTTTAACCATAATATCTCACACTTGGGAATATTGGCGGATCACAGTCTTTCTCCCTCTCCCACATGATGGTATGCAGTATTCAACTAAGTTTATTAAATAATGATTGCGTTAAGGAATAACAAGTGGGATGAAGAGAAGTTGACGAATTAATATCATTAATTCCTTTTAAATATTTATAGCCATATATTTGTGAGTAGATGTGTGCCCGCTAAGCAAACTGATTACGATATATTCACCTGATATGAAAACCATTATTTGCATCCCATGTTCTATGTGTGCCTGTCTGTCCGTGTGTCATTCTTCTTCAACGTAATTCCGGCTGATTGGATAATATAAAATTGACAATATACCACATATTGTTTTCAGAAGAAAGTAAGAAAATAAATATATAAAAAATGATTGTATACTTTAGTAAATTAAAAAAAAGTAAATAAGTCCTCTCCATTTTTTAATTCGAAAGAAACGTAAAATTAAAACAATATATATATTAAATAATGAAGAGCACAAGTCATAGATTGATTTTTTCATGATTTGAATGTTTTTTTTTCCGTGTTTTTGTTGATCAATGATTCGTTCTGTCAAAGTAAAGTTATTTTACTTAGAAGAACATACAGTGGATTGTCAATAAAGAAATCAAGAGAATGTCATTCTACTAAGAGACAGTGACGTTTAATAAGTGTGAATTTATCAATCTCAAATTAATTTACATCTCCGAATCTATAATAAAGCAACAAACATGAGCGAAATTCTCCTAATTTTTCCTACGTCTCGTATTGAATTACTGGCAAACTATTTCTTCAGAATCTTGAAAAATTTAGAGTATTGTGTTTCAAATGGCGAGAAAAATCGGACAGAGAACTAACGATAAAAATGTAATACAAACCTGAAATCGCCTTGAAAGAGCAAACGATGACTACCGAGAATAAAAAAGTGACCGAAATTTGCCTATGTTCTGTGTTAAATTACTGGCAAACTCCAGAATCTTTAAATTTTAGAACATAGTGTTATAACTGGCAAGAAAAATGGGACGGAGAACTGAAGAGAAAAATGGAACGGAGATATGAATGCGCTTTGAAAGAGCGAACCATGACTTCCAAAAATTAAACAATGCTAAGTAATACAGAAATTTTTATTAGAAATAAAGAAAATTATCATAATCTGTTAAAGCATTAGTTTGAGAATTTACTAACCTAGTGATTATGATTTCAATCCCTGTGTCCGCCAGTGCGTACTTGCGCTCAGTGAAACGAGTGAAAAGAAAACACAACCGTAATAGATGAGATCACTAGACATGAGCAGTAAAAAGATAAAAATCAACTCACGTAGATTAAATAAAGTGTTCAATTACAAATTCCCTGCATGTTACTCACATTGATAAAAAGGCCGGGGTGTACAACAGCCAAAGTTGAGAACAACAATCTGAGTATAAATAGAGAAATAAAGAAAAGTGTTACTGAATTACTCTATAATATCAATTATTCTACAGATAGATGCTGAGGATTATATAGATGCACCATGTGAGCAACGCAGAAGGGTTAAAAAAGGGCACGTTTACATGAAACCAGAAAAGAAGGATTTAATATTTCTGAGTATTCATAAATGAGGAAAGTAGGCTTGAAGAATTTAATGTTCGAAGAATATATTGAAGCCAAATATCAGAGGGAGATACTAAGAAACCTATAGGGTAGTACATAAACTGGAAGAGAAAAAAGTACAAAAACATTACTAAAAGCTACATATGAGAGGAAAGTTGCAACAGACACGACTGGCCACGTTTTGAAGGGTAATGCTTTATCATTAGTTCTAGTTGCACATCGCTAATTTCTACTCAGCAGCTATATTGCTGTGAAACCGCCTCTACACAATGAATCTTTTTGATATAGAGTGGCTAGTACCCATTCATCACTCTAACCGATAGTAGGCTCGTAGCCTGAAAGTGTCTCCGAGCATGTACTTAAAGTGTTGTTTTTAATAAGTTCCGACAAGCAGATTAATATTCGGACTGATTTACTTCATCGGCTATTCACTATTAAGAAACTCCTCTCTTGTGATCGGAAGCTTTGACTTGGTTTGTAACTTATTGCTCTGTATTTATTTATATATATATATCATTTAGCACCGGATACTGCGCTGAATAAATATATTAAGCACGCAATGTTCTCTGTATATCACTCACCTTGACAATAACACTTGTTTTCTAATATTTCCTTGGAAATTTCTGGAGATTTTTACATTCCCTCCTTATTATATACGTGAATAGGCTCTAAAATATATTTGTAATAATTGCATTTCTCGTAAACTGACACTTGACTGTTCAAAGACATAAAAAAGTAACTAGTTGTGACTTTTCTTGAAAATAAACAAAACACGACATCGTGGTCATATCAACTATCGCCAAGGACATTTATGCTAACATATTTTCTGGATTAGTCAGGAATAATCTCTGATAACCTAGGTTTGGTAGAGCCTTAGCGTTCTTTTGTATCATTGAATGACATGCAAAAAGTGTTCATCTCTCAATAAAATCAGAATAGAATAGTGGAAGAAAACAAGAGAAATGTATGGTAAGAAAGCATTCTTTGAAAATTCTTTAACAGATATACTTAATGCTAAACACATGGATTTACAAGGGTGGGCTGAAAACTTCGTAGGCTGACTATGACTAAATGATGCTAGAGCTGTGAAATCTTGCTTTAATTTCAACTCTTCTTAGTAATAACTGCATTGGTTCTTTCCACGTAAACTGACACCTGACTGTTCAAAGAGATTTCGAAGATAATTAGAAGCGACTTCTCTTAAAAACGGACAACATTTGGCATCGTGGTGTTATCAAGAACCTGCAGAAAAAAGGTTTAGCCCATAAAGACATTCATGCTGACGTGGGTGCTAGATTAAGGGATGATGTTCCAGCTTTATCAACAGTGCACAAATACACTAGCAAGCCTTACAGAGAGATCACATATATTGATAGTGTCAGCCTTTCAACTGTCAGTCGTGTTTTCAAGGCGAATAAACAAGCTAGATCCATTAGTTCAAAACTTAGACAAAAATGCGATAGGAAGGGGAAAACAACGTCAAGAGACGACGCATACGTGGTTAAAGAAAATGTGGAAGATCCTAGGAAGACATTATTCGTTTGGTTTCAATTAATTTGCACGAGGGTGTATTCTTCAAATTCCTTTCAGCATGAAACTAGATCATCATCGGTTATTTCATGACCGACAATTCCTTCTTTATTTCAATCGACAAACTGATCATCAAATTTTTACTTGATCTATTGATAAATTGAAATCGATGAAATATGAGAGTAGGCTTAAAACTAAATAGACTGACTATGAAAGAGTGAAACTAGAGCTGCATTAATTGCAACTCTTTTTTTTTATTAATAACTGCATTGTTTATTTCAATGGAAACTGACACCTGACTGTTCAAAGAAAACATCAAAAGTAACTAGTAGCGACTTCTCTTAAAAAATGGACATATTTTGCATCGTGGTAATATTAAGTACTTGCGAAAAGAAGGTTTAGCCCTCATTAATATGATTGCTCTATTAGGTGAATTATTCTGAACAGTCGGAAAGTTTTCTTCATATAAATGTTCACCCAATACAAGGATCCAGAGTTTTTCAAGCTAAATGGTTACTGCTATGAATGCAAGAGTCAGGCAATAAAAGTCAATATTATGAGGATATGGACAATGTATAAAGATTGAGCATTGATTTGAAGAAATTAAGATAATAGCGTTCGAGTAATTCGTTTCACAAAGAGTTTTCGGAAAAGATATCCAAGAGGAACTTCCTCCTTACAGTCGAAATACAAAGAGAATTAGGCTGATTCGACTACACAGATGTAGCATGGCGGACTTTAGCCGTAAATGCCTGAACTCGTGAATCTAAAGAACGGAGGTCATCCATAACGATAGAGTAGTGATAAGCTTTCGATATTGCTTCTGTGAAAAATAGACCGCGTAAAAGTCTGTGAAAATTATTAAGAACTCTAAAATAATGATTGAACAACTCTGACTTAGATATGGCAGTAATGCACCATTTTTGGCTCAATCTAATTCTTGTAAAATAATGAGAAATAAAAGTCAACAAGGCAAAGTTCACAAATTCAACAAAGCAGGAGTCAAGTACATTCTAGAATGATAGAATGAGCAGATCATTTCTCTAGCATTTTATCAGTGGATAGTGTATACGTTCCACAGGTCCTGGAGTAAAATTTTACTCCTAATTATCGTTTTTCTAAATACAGTAGTATTCGCAGTGATATTTCTTATTAATTTTGGAATTACTGGCAAAAACATTTCCCGTGGGACATCAATTCATGGGAGGTTTAATGGTTCTGCTAAACGTTTTCCACTTCATGATCTTTTTTTTAAAAATAATTTCACCCTAAGCAAGGCAGGAAAGCCGCTGGTGCGCAGGGGTAAAAGTGAGAAAAAAAACAAGGTACAAGGGATGTCGAAGAAAGAATATGAGATGTATGGAAATCAAGTAGATGGCAAATGATGTTGCATTTAAACGTTTGGAGATTGTAACTGTCAGTGAAGAAAGCACACGGAAGGGAGTTCTACAAACGAGAAGTGCGCATTTAATTGATTCAATAGCACGGATAAGAATAAATAACTCTTTATTAATTGGATCGTTCTTTTCCTTTTGTTTGAGAAATCCTTCCCTTTACAATGGCTGCCACTTTGTGAAAAGCTAAAGTAGTAATATCATGGGATAACATTATAATACAAGTTAAGTATTGATGGTATTTTCCAAGACTGTCTAGTCATATCGGTTAAAATTTTTTTCTTTCTTAAATATTTGAATGATAGTTTTTTTTTCTAAGAAAATATTTGAACGTTACTTTTGTTGATGCACTATTTTTCAGTGTAGATTTGAAAATATTTGCAACTGTTTATTTTATATGAAAACAAATATAAGCATCGAATGATATGAATTAACCTTTCGAAAATGACATTCGTGAACGATGCAAAGTTCATCTAAATAAGTAGTGCTTTCAGAGAGACTTATATCAGAAAACTATTTGCTCTTTTTACGCATGGAAAAATCGCTTAGAAATGTTTTATAGCGACGTACCAATTCTGAACAAAGACAAGAATGATACCTGAATTATTTGATTAAAAATATAAATAGTTTTACAAGTTTAGTATTAAATTAATTTGTTCCGTACATGTAGATGAACTTACATTGTTAATAAACCCAACGTTATGCGACAACGCAAAGGGCTTACGGATATATCACGCTGAAACACCGGTTCTTGTACGATTACCGAATTTAAGCTACATCCTGTCTGGTCAAATGTGTGACCACTTTTAAATATTTTAAGTTTAGATAGTGTAATGGACAGTGGCTCAAAATCATTAATTGGAGAGTCGAGTTCAAATTCCAGTTGAATCCGTTACATTCACTTATGCGAAAATAACCTTGGAAAGATTAAGAATCCACTTTTTCTTTCCCCTCGGCAATGGTTTCATTAATAAGTAAATCATTATTAACAAAAGAAATTCGTACAATCTAGAAATATTGTGGCTTTAAATAACCTACAAAAGTTGATAAGCCGTAGAAAACGAATCAATCAATCAATCAATCAATATTCAAAGGCCTATGCTAAACCATACTCTCACTCAACAATGTGTAGGCAAAATCGCCTGAAGAAATATAGTCTTATCATTTACAGAATTATGTCCATACCGTATATAAAGTTTATGCAAAATCAGATAGTCATTTAAGTGCCGTACGTGAGACACACTCGGATTATCATGTCCCTTTTAATCCATGACTGTCTGGGAAGATTTTTCCGCAGCAACTTTGCCATTAATTTCTGTGGTAGACTGGCTGCCAACCAATGCTGTAGGACCCAATCTGTACTGCTATTTAACCCATAGATGGAACGAAAGCCAACGGATTAGTACCTTCTCTAGAGGTATTTGTGCGTAAGTGAATGCAACAAATTGAAGTGGAAATCGAAATTGCCACTCCGATTTCTGCTTCTGAGCCGATATCCAAGGCACCACAACACACATAGAGTCAGGTTTGTATACAGTGTAAGCACAAACTTAACATACATTATTATTTATACTTTAATGATTTAAATAAGATATTTCTAATCATTCCCGGCTTTGTTCAAAATGAGAGATGCCGATATGAGAATTCTAATTCTAAGTCTCCAGACGTGAGAAGAGCGAATGATTTTCTGATATAAGTCTCTCTGAGAGCAGCACTTATTTAGATGAACTTTCTCATTGAAAACGGAAACAATGCACATGAATAAAATCTGTAATATATTCTGTTATTATTTTGTGAGTGGCTTTTCTGACAGTCACGGGAACTTGTGAGGTATTTCGAATTTCTTTTGCACTGACATACACCCTTGTGAGAATTAAGTGAGACATAAGAATAATGCATTTCGGATCTTTCTTGATCATGTATATGTCGTTTCTTGGTGTTATTTTTCTCTTCTGACTGCATTTTCCGTTACGTTTTGGACTGATGCATTCAGTTTGTTTTATCGCCTTGATGACACGAGTGACTGTTGAAAGTCTGACAGCGATGTCTCCGTAAGGCTTGCCAGTGTGTTCGTACAGAGTTATAATTTTCGTACGTTTCTTTGGAGTAACGTCCATCGCAGACAATGGTCGAAAAATAACTAATCGACAGTCGAGAAAATAGTGTCTGAGAGTGATAAAATATCTGAGACAATCACGGATTACACAATATTTTCCAAGGCCAAACAAATTTCATCATATGCCCCAAAAACAAATTCATGTTACTGCAAACCACGACAAATAACCTCATCTGAAGAAAAAAATAAATTCGATTACACCCTGCCAATCCAGTGTGTCTAAATATGACCGTATGTTCAAAGAAACGAAACTAAAGGAATTGTTTCAATAATTTGCACAATGGTGTATATCTTGCTTTTGCAAGTTCCTCATGTACTATTCGTCGAAAATTTAACTTCTAAAAGCTTGTGATTTTAGACGTATTTAAATCAAATATTCAGTTGGAGTTTTTAATAAAGGTGACGACTGACAAAACCATTAAAAAAGGTTCACTTCAAATAATAAACATTTACTGTTTGCATTTTGCTCCAAACTAATGCACTTAGTCTTTCCGCCTTTCTAGTTATTATGGTGTCCTATCTATAAAAATGGACACTTCCTTCTTCAATAAATACTAACCTGCGTGACTTCCAGGGACGCAGCTGTGAGGCAGTCAAGAGACAGTCGTGAGATAGTCGAGACTCAGCGTAACTATACTCTTCGGACGTAAACTTCATTCTGGCCCAAACAGGCCACGACACTACCAACAGTAAATTGATAGATTTTTTTCTGTATGTTATAATAAATGGATTTATATTCGCATATAACAGTGTTGATAGCAGACACAGAAAGAAAACTGCATTAATTCATACAGAACGTAGTAAAGAAAAGAGAGTAGAAAGGACTAAAAAAGAAAACAGATTGTATTGCTGTCAAGAATGTATTGCTGTACAGTCCGGTTTGCGAATTACGAACTGGAAACACTAAAATCGATCAAGTAAAACAACTTACAGACTATGCAAAGGTATTTGAAAAAGTACGCCACAAGGACTTGGTAGAAATGCTCAGCAACCTCGACGTATTTGGGAAAGACAGTAGAGTAATTAAGAACCTCTACTGGCAGCAAATAGCCTGCATGAGGGCAGGACTCCAATTTAGCAGATATACAAAGATAGAATGAGGCGTAATACAAAGAGGTGTCTGTTCACCAGATCTATTCAGCTTGCACAGTAAGACTATTATAAGGACCCTAAAAGTTATGCTAAGATTCATCATCGGTGGTCACAATCTGAATGACATGAAATACGCAGATGATACAGTGCTGATAGCAGACACGGAAATGAAACTACAAAATTACCAAAGAAGGTAGCTAAAAAAAGCCGAAAGAAAGGACAAATAAACTACAATAAGCGATGCATGGTCATCAGTATAAACAGCATCAAAAGTCAATTACAGGTGGGGGATACTAAAATCAAGCAGGTACAAAACTTTAAATACCTGGGAAATGTTTTAGCAGAAGATGGAAATTGCAACATTGAGATCCGGAGGCGAATTAGTATGGCAAAGGACACGTTCTCGAACCTTAGCAGAGTATTAAAAGACGGGGAAATGTCACCATAAACAAAGAAAGAATACTAGATTGTTATGAGATGTCTGTTCTTCAATATGGCAGTAAATGCTGAACAATCTCATCACAGACGAAGAAGTGACGTGAGGCAACAGCAGAATGGTTCTACAAAAGGATGCTGAGAATATCCTGTGAGAACCGATGAAGATTTAGATAAAATCGACGAAAAAAGTACTTCTATTTAAAAATGTGAGTTGAAATTTATGGGGTCCATAATGAGAAAAGGTGCTTTGAACATTTCGTACTCACTGCGCATGAGATAGCTAATGAGCTTTAGTAAATCACTGGTAGAAAGAGAACAGGGAGATGTGATATTAGACAAAGAAGAAAAAAAGGAGAAAAAGAATGAAACGAAAAAATAGAAGAAAAAGAAGAAGATCAATGGGGAGAATAAAGAAAAGAAAGAGAAAAAAGAAAACGAATAAGAAAGAAAACGAAGAGGGGAAAGAAGAAAAGGGAAAAGAAGAAGAAGAAGAAGGAGAAACACTAGAAAATGAAGAAGGAAATGAAGAAGAAAAAGGAGGAGGACAAAAAGAAGAAAAAGAAAGAGAAGAAAAGAAAGAAGTGAATGAACCGTATTTATTTAATTAAAACAAATCGTGTTTGCCGCATCGCTGATTTTACTTTGACTTTCAAATAGAACAGTTTTATTCGAGAAAGTATTTTTGTTTTTGGTTTTTTATCCTTGTTTGGTATTCTGAAAATTCAACTATGAATATCTAGTACCTCTAAAGGAATATTTTATTGAGCCTAATGTCTTAGCTAACGTTAATAGTGAACTGATAAACTCGTAAAATACTCGTAACCTATTGAACCAAAAGATTGACACCATGACTTTCGGTCTTAGAAGTATAATGATGCATATATATTTCATAGATTACACAAAGGAATTTGCTATTGAAACATTAAAAAAATCTGATTACACTCACTGAGGCCGCCAGCTCTACTCTCGTACTGATTCTCTGTGACAGCTGACGTCACTTAAATAGTTAACTCATTAGTATCTGGTATTTCTTTTAAACTCGGTTCCACCTCGGGCGTTGTCAAGACAATAACTTAGTCTGCACCTGTTGCACTCTGTACCCAGCGTGCCATCCCTGCACAGAATAAAAAATACAGGGCCCGGGAAAATTCCACACCGACCAAGATATTATACAACATTATATAAACAAAAAAACGATAGCAAACTTAAGAGAACCATGGCTGTTAAAGTCCTGGAGAGATGTGATAAATAGAAGAAACGTGAACAGTAAGAATTAACGAGGTGTATTTTCAGAATCTGAATTATATTTTACCGAGGAAACCACATTTATATTGCTGGACCGTAGCATTATGATTTGTATATGGCTTCTACATTACGCTGGCTGAAATTAGCTGATATATTAATTTATGCCTGACTCGTAAAGCGTATATATTGAGACTATGTTTTTAATATAGCTCCTATTAAAAAAAAGCAGTTTCCCTTCTTTTTCTTAAGATGTTTTCAGTAATGTAAGATTATCTGATTATACCATAGACTATTCTTTTAGATCTTGCTGGTGTCACTCCCAAATTCATTGTTTCAACTTTATGTAAATTTTTAATACAATTATTGATCATGTTTTTATGCGAAGGCGTTACTTTTGGGATTAAGGCAGTCGAGTCATTTGCATTTATATAAAAATGATGTGAATGGTAGATAGAAAACATGAGTTGTAAAATAAATTTATTCGAAATTCTGGTGAATAAAAACAAGTGCAGATTTAATTGGCAATACTTAGACAAGGTGGAGAATATGTATCTTTGTAACAAATAGAGGTCAGTATAAAACTTTGGATGTAAAACTAGCGTTCGTTTATGCTCAAGTCAAAAACTAAATTAAAGTTTGAATATTGCAAATGCTACAAAAGTGTCCGTCTATCGTTGTTTTGCAATGCAATAAAAGTAAAATTTCTGCACACATGCTGAGAGATCAATTTAATTGATGTTACAGTTTTTGAGTTTTAATTAACTTTATTGCCTTAACAAATTGAAATTTACGTCTTTCCTCTAACTTTTTGCGTCGAATCGAATGGAAATGTCAAGAGAGATAAGTTCCGTAGCATGCTGACATGACAGAATAATATTCCAAGAGATTCGAAGTAAACTTTTGAAGTTATATATACCAATCAAAATTCATATATATATATATATATAGTATGAGGGTGAACATATATATTAATAAAATTGTCGTGCCATCAACGTAGGACAATATGTGTATTTATTAATATATATAAGTATAATATATATATGAAATGAATTGTTTGAACATTATTTTTTATCGATACTCGTATTTAAGTAGATATTCTGTTTTTAATGAAACAGTATTACATATTTATATCTACCGACCTGTTTATTTACGATAAATTTTTCATTACAAAAATGTGTACCATTCGGCAGGATTCAAACCTACGAACCCTATCTATATAGGGGAAGCTACCATTTGATCTGGTAAGGTCTTAGACCTCTCGACCACGAATAGCCTGCAACCTATATAGATAGGGGTTGCAGGTTCGAATCCTGCTGAATGGCACACAATTTCGTAATAAAAATTTATCGTAAATAATCAGGCCGGTAGATATAAATATGTAATACTGTTTCATTAAAAACAGAATATCTACTTAAATACGAGTAAAAAAATAATGTTCAAACAATTCATATCAAATTGTCGGTTGCTTATAACCAAGTTTCGTTAAAATTCGTTGATTTCCGTAATATGTATATATATTACTTCAAACGTTATTATTGTGTATTTTCTTGTTTTTCAAATAGTCGCCTCATTTTTATTTTAAACAGTGTGTATTGTGTCTGTCTACCGGTGTGTTAGAGAAAAATTAAAAAACGAAATATTTTCTCAGGGAGAGATCTAGCTGGAGACCCGTTCCGTAGTTGGTGACTACAATTTGATCATTCTTGCTTACAGAAAGTCTCACAGCTAGAACAGACAAAAATGAATAAGATCTCGAAGAGAATTATATCGTTATTTGGTGAACAATAGTGTAACAAACTTTACTACGCTATTCTTCACCAATTACAAGGTCAAATAGCCAATTAAAATAAAGTGTTAGAAAATAAGGTTGATTTATAGAAGTAAAAATCGTATCTCATGAGAATATGTAGGATAGAGAGGGATTGATTTTAAACTTACAAAGGTTAAAATTTTAATTTAAGCAAGTAATCCTGACGAAAGTCTCTTTCACAACGCAACATTTCTAGTTAGTCACGTTGTCACTGAATGTGCTTTTATTCAAGTACCGCTCATTTCGTCATCGATTCGCTAATATCTATAAATCTCTCCAAAACCGCTCATGTGTATTCAAAATTTCTCAGATTATATGAAACGTATTTACTCCATATATAAGAGAAGTGATGAAAAAAGTGACAAAATTGAAAAAAAAATCTTATGTTATGGGTTTTGTCATTTGGGACATTTTTTTATACTTCAGACTAAATAATGTTTCTTTTTATTAATGGAATCATATAGATTTAGAGGGAGGCGACAAAATACAAAAGAACGCTGGTTATTATTGCACATCAAGGGAAATGCTAAAAATGCATGGAAACATAATTTTAAATTTAAATTTTACATTTTTACCTCATACGTTTTTCCTACTGCTTCTGTTTTGTTTTTTGTTTTTTTCACTGATTTCTTTATAGATACTATATTATAACAGTAGTAAAATGATGTACACATCTTGACATAAGTTTCTCTGGGAAGACTCAGAAATTAGTGCATTTTTTATACGTTTTCACTTTAATATTCTAATATCTTCTTTAATTAAATTAAGTAATTCAAGGTCGAATCCCAGATGTACTCAACAAGCGAAAACTCAGTATAAACGCTCTTACTAGTAATCAGAACAACACAAAAGATGAATATATTGTAAACTTACAAAACATAGAGGGAAATTAACAACACCTAAAACAAATCTCCTAGAAACGGTTAAAGAAGTATCCGAATGTATTTGACAAAATGGACAATATGAAAAAATTTTGCACTCACTTGTTCCCACAAAACAAAAAATTAATTATAAGAATAAAGTGAAAAAAAAAACTAAATAAAAATGAATTAAATTTTCCTTTCCGGTCAAATTCAGGTTGTTGTCCATATATATATATATATATATATATATATATATATATATATATAAAGGTCTCAAAAGAAGATTTAATTTTTTCATTAGGTTTTTTCAGAATCCTATATTTTTGCATGTGTTATGTAATATAAAATCATCCATATTTTTTTTTTATTGTCGCAAAAGGTTTCAGCCATTTTTATACCCATTTTCAAAGGTGTTTTTGTCTCTGATGTTGTTATTTCCCCTCATACCTTAAAAATGGCTAGAGAAGTTGTCAAAAGCTGTTGTGACAAACAATAAAAATTATGGAATTTTTTTTCATTCCTAACTCTCTACAAAAGGAAAAAAATATTAGGCTGTTGGAAAAACTTAATATAATATAAGGTAAATCACCTTTGTTGGCCGTATTTAATGAAAGATGTTTAAAAATGTTTGCTTCTCATAACTATATATATATATATATATATATATATATGTAAATCGAAATGGTGTAAAGACAACTTTCTTTTCCCTTTAGGATGTAGGAGAGCATTATTTTCCATAGAATCTTTCTTTATTATCTAGGATTTATCATAACTAGTTATTTATAACTATTGGGAAGTATTTTGGAGTGGGTTCTTGTTGCCTTCTCCGCTGTTTTGTATTTGATGTATATCTTCTCCTAGGTTGGCTTCCACCAAAACTAAAAGTTAGTCTGCCATAACTTTTATTTATAAATTTGGGAAAGATCGGGGATTTATACCATTTCGAAACGCTTCAAAAGAAAACAGAAATGATTCCATACCAGAATATAAACGAGGTGAAAGGATTTCTGTTCTTGTAATTCTTCTATGTGCCGTGTCTCTTCAGGACGTAGGTGATCACGGCTTTCCACAGTTTCCTGTGCTTCGTAGTCTTAAATAAATGTTCCATTTTTGTTATATCTGCTAATTCTGTTTTGCCATCTATTTACTCAAGTTCACTACTTAGTTTATGTGTTGTTTTCATTTGTCTGTATTGCCTTGTATCTATCCTGTGAGTATCAGATTTTCCAAGCTGTCTTTCCTCATTATGTGGCTTAGAAATGTCAGCTACCTCTTTCTGATGATAAATATCAATATATGTTTCCTTTTTGTTTCCATGTTCTCAAAACTTCGTTGTTTCTAACATGTTCGGTCTATAGCATCCTCAACATTCTTTTGTTGATTCATATGTCTTTAATTCGTTTTCTTCCTTTTTGAGAAGATTTCCCTGCATCCGCTGCTATATCGGAATAGCAGTTCAGTACTTTTTCTTTGCTTCCAACGAATTTTTTCTGTTTCTTAATACATTGCTTAGCTTTAGGAAAACAACGTTTGCTATCCCAAAGCGTGCTAATTAGACATTTCGAATTAAAAGTGAAGTATTTTTATTTCATTTGTTTGGATTTTAGAAAACATCTTCTATAACATTTAGGTCTTCAGGTTTAAATATTTGCCGGTCACTATAAATATTCTTGCAAAAATAATCGCAATATTTTCTGAAATACTACTACTCAATGCTAAAATTTCAACACTATTTTGTATGGTTGCAGTATTTTTATGAGTTTGAAACTTATTAGTGGTTTTAACGTATTTACCGTTTTCTTCATTTTTGAGTTCTTGTTTATTTAATAAAGAGTCTTTTTTCCAGCTTTTTCACGACCACGTGACTTATTTGACAGTAAACATCACAAGATATGGGTTTTAAAAAATATTTCATCCTTGCACGCATTTTCAGTACAAAGAAACTATATTTAAAACCAACTTTTAAAAATATGTTTTTTTTTTATACTGCATGTATTTATGAATATATTTTTATTTCTAATCTTGTTTGGGATTTCATATATAAAAACTGTTTTGTTTCTTTCACACGATTTTTATTTCATTCTGAGTTAGCTACCCTTTGTTGTTATTTATTTATAATTTTTTAGTAAACATAGCGGTTTCCTTCCTTCCTTCATTTCCTCTTGCAGAGTTTTCTTTCAAACATCTAACAAAGAAACGTGTTCGATTAAGATGAAAAGAAATATACTTTTGCAAAGAATTCTTTATTCTTTCTCCGCTGATACATCCTAGACTATCATTTGTGTGGCACGATCATGCCAGCATCTTTTCTTAGTAAATCTCATAGCATGAAGAAATAGATGTATAAGATTATACTATTTTTAACAAAAAATTTGCACTCCTTATTTTGGAATATAAATGACGCCAACATCCATGGTAGCAGCTTCTCTACGCTTCTATCAGTTGAAGGCCACAGACAGACAAATTGTGTTTCATTTTCTAAGTTATCTGGTCTGTTTATTTTGTATGAATGAACCTTGATCAACGTTTACATCAGAAAACTTTTTTGATCGAGCGTTTTGGTTTTTACACTGCCAAGATACAAAACCTTAATTGATAAATTTAATAATCGTGATTATAGATGATCATATATTTTAAATCAAAAATCAAAATTAGAATATATGAACGGTTTTATGCATACATCTAGATAATGGCTACAATAGCCGAAATCACTCGGATAAATGAAACATTCGGACAATTTTGATATAATTTATGTACTGAAAAGAAAAAATAGAATATCAAATGAAAAAATATATGAAAAACTTAAACAAATCACCTTGTCAATCATTTTTAATGAAAGTTAAACAGTCACACACACACACACACACACACACACACACACACACACACACACACACACACATATATATATATATATATATATATATATATATATTATATATATATATATATATATATATAATCAAATCACTTATTCGGGTCTTCTGATAGTTTACGTTGGTTTCATAACTGGAATAATTAAACCGTCGAATACAACAGGAGAGACCATTATATATATATATATATATATATATATCAAATGATTTGATTAAAGTGGTGAAGGCTTGTGGAGAACCATCCACAATTTTCGGAATTATTGAAACATATGCATATAAATGCCACAGATGAAACAGACAAAAGACCTCAGGTTCATTTAAATTATCCCGCAACAGGTTGCCATTACATGCTGCGGTAGATTGGTTGCCAGCCAAGGCTATAGACCCCAATCTCTCCTGTTATTTAACCCATAAATGGAGGAAAACGGACAGATTAATACCTTTCCCAGGGGTATTAGCGCGTAAGTGACTGCAGGGCATTCAAATGGAATCTGAACTCGGCTCCCCGTTTTCTCGTTCCAAACCGATATTCATTGCAATACAAGGCACATCCATCAAGAACGCTTACAGCACCTGGTATTCCCAAGAGGAGGTAACCTATCTAGGTACTGGCTAGGCTCAACGTTGCTTAATTTCAGTTATCGGATGAAAACCAGTGTATCCCACGTAATATGACTATAAGGTATATATATATATATATATATATATATATATATATATATATATATATATACTAGCAGTATATCCCAGCGTTGCTTGGGTGTAATGAAACCTTAGCTAACCCATGGTCCTGGAGCTCAGACTCTTTGGACGTTGATAAAAAAGGACTAAAAAGCAATAGTTGTTTCCAGTTAAAGCGAAACCGTAGACTGAAAGAAAAATGATGTATGTAAGTCACATTTTGATTTCCTGGTAACAAATAATTTTTTTTCGTCGTAAACTGAATTTTGAAGGTTAAATAAGTCCTCTGAGTAAATGGTATCATGGGTGAGACAAGAACTACAATTATACCTACTTAGAGCTAAACCCGAAGCAAAAACTAAAATAAAAGGGCTGAAAAAATACAGACATACAGACACATACACAAACATATTGACTTTTGTATATATATATATATATATATATATATATATATATATTATCGATTTTCTGCACTACTGTAAGAACTGCAACCTTGAAACTTCTGAATATCGTTTCTTATGTCTTTGTCTATGAGTGTGTCAATTTTGATTAAAACTGAACCACTCCTTCTATAACCCGATTTTTCGATTGTCGATTTTCGGTATTTATTGGATGTACCTCTACACAAAACCTAGCTAAGAACGCTTGCAAAATCTTATAGTACAGCTGTGTAAATTTTCAAGAAAATCGGTTCAGCCGTTTCGGAGTCTATAGATAACAGACACACATACGTAGACAAACACACACAGACAAAGTTCCATTTATAAATAAGTTTATATATATATATATATATATATATATATATATATATATATATATATATAAACGAGAACGAAAGGAGTTTTATGTGTTTTTACTGATATTCAAACTTTTGCATGTTCACACGACGTTTTGCCTGTTGTACACTTCAGCCTTCTTCAGGTGCTAGTAATGGCTACCAGAATTCATCGCACATGGAATGAAAACGACATACCCTAATGATGGTAATAAAATGTTCGATTCAAAATTTCTACACCTAAAGAAGGCCGGGGCGTACAACGACCGAAACATCGTAAACATGGCAGCAAATATTAGCACAATAGTCTAAATAATGTAAATAGTGTAAGTAGTACTTCATCTCAGAATTACAGATCAATACAGAAGGATCAGTACACCAAAACTATGAAGATGAATAGAAAACTCTTACCTGTATCTGGCACGAATATAAAACCATTTGTCATCCCTACACCATCCATATAATTACCACTCATTTCTGCTGCGGTGGTACCGAAGCTTGCCGTCAATTTGAGGATAGCCCGTCTGATAGTAGAAAAAGCATGACACGCCCTGGTCCAAGAACATATTCAGTACAACCGATGGTTGAAATACAATCCCTGAGAATTGAAGCCTTTCTCAACAGAATCAATGACAGCGAAGACCTAAAAAGGATCCAGCACTAGATGGAAAAATCCTTCAGCTCAGGCAAGAATTCGATGCAGTCAAGGTTCTGCAAGTACAGAAATTAAATAATTTAAAAGATCTGAAGGTGACACATTATATCCATCACACTTCTGTAAAGGCAGTTGTCAAGATCAGTCAATTTCTGCTGAGTACCTCTGAAGAAAAGGTGCTAAACAAGGTGCAACGACCATCAGATGGATACTATACTTTGAAGTCATTGCCCGTATCGAGGAAATAGACTTGAACATCTTTCAGGCTCTGGCGGATGAGCTAAAATGGAAAATGTGACAGACATTGGAGAAAGCCAAGCCACCCAAACCAAACATCGCAAAAGACTCTATAGAAGAATGAGAACATCATCATACTACTAGGCAATGCAACTGTAGTAATGGACAAAACATAATACACCGATAAAATAAAATACCTCATTAGAATTGGTAGCCATAGCAAGGTAAAGAAGTACCCCACGTTGAATACGGATCGACAGCTGTCGCAGGTCCTAATCAAGAACAAAGGTCACTTCCAGATATGCAGGCAGTTATTTCAACGCTACAGCCAACTACCTTGCATATATGGGCTATCTAAGACGGTATTCTGCTCTGTTAGCCACACTCTAACTCGCTTCCTTGTAGATATAATTGACCCACTGATAGAAAAATCACCATTGTATGTTTGAAACTCCGTCCACTTCGTGGAACTTTCCAAAGATGCTTTCATCCAATGCAACCGGGTGATAAGCCTGGATGTGATGAGTCTGTTCACCTAGGTACCCACAGTGGGGGCACTATCGGTAGTCAGGGACAGATTAGCCTTGTGCATTCCTAGGAGAACGTACTAGTATTCCACTTGATAACCAGATGGAGATGCTGACTTTCTGCACAGAAACAACACACTTTGGAATGGCATCAGACATATATCGACATAAATATGTCTTAGCAAATATGTCTTAGCAATGGGCTTGGCATTATCATCGTCACTGGCTAACATATACATGGAATACTTTGAAGAGATGTCATTAGAATCCACAGTTCTAAAGCCAACTCTATAGCTCTGATACGTTGATGATATCTTCATACTCTGGCTACACCGGTGAAATCAATAAGATCATCGATACGGTTATTGGATGTACTAATATCTCGAACAGATATGGTGTTCAAAACATACGTTTACCACAAGCCAACATTTGCCGGATAATACCTCAACTTGAACTCCCACAACTCATACTTTTTTTTAAAAAAAGGGATCGTCTGCTGCCTGCAACATCGAGCAAAAGTCATAAGCGGCGACCCAGAGACATAGGTCAGTATAAGCAGTATCTTACAAGGTAACTATTTACGTGACAACAGCTCCAACGAATGTGAAAGGGAATGTGCATGAGGATAACAATTCTTAGAAAACAGCCTCTGTCTGTACCCAATTCGATGGGGTTATCGGAGAAAATACTCATGATCTAGGGTCCATATAACATCAGGTAGACCTTTAGAAGTGATTCTAAACTTCACAGGTACCTCTCTTGAGTAAAACCCCTAATAGAGGAGAATAAGACTAAGAACTGTGTGTACACCATTCCGTATTGCTGTGAAAAGAAATATAAAGGAGAAACAGGCCGCCTTCTTAATGTAAGGGTAGAAAAACATCGCAAGGCCATAATACTCGGGGAGATAGAAAAATCAAGGATAAATGACCACATATATTTTTTTAATCATCTCACCCCAAGCAAGGCATTCCACTGCCACTATAGCGCAGGGGGTTACATAGAGCGATTGGGTATAGGACATGTCAGAAGGACTGTGATAGACGACTTAGGATGTACACAGGGAGAGAGTTGGAGAGAATGGGTGTGAGTTAGTGTGTTAGGAGGTGTCTATTGACCCAACATTTAAACTCCTGGAGGTTGTAACCGTCGGGGAAGCAAGCATGCGGAAGGGAATTCCCCAACGGGAAGTGCGAGAAAAGAAGCTGTTGGAGTAGAAATTGCGGTTACATTTCATCGGTTCCACTGTAAAAGGGTGGGACCTAATTGCCAATCTAGTATCTCGTGCAAATTCACACCTAGGGGGCACCGGTGATTTAAGTTCATCAGAGCAGAAGCCATGAAAATATTTATAGAAGAGGCACAGGGAAGCCACGTCACGCCGGTGAGAGAGTGACTGCAGGCGGTCACATTACAGATTCTTCGCTGTATTTTGTCAAGAACCACGAGGAGAATAGAAGAAGAAAGGATATCAAGGCCCCACTATGGGATGAAGTTGAAATAATAGCCAGAGAACGCTACTAGAAACTAAGTAAATTTAAGGAATCAGTACATATGCTAGGCTACAAAATCTCCTAAGCCGGCCAAGTATAGAAATGAATACAATATGCGAACCAGTAAAACGGATTGCTAAAGAAAATCATTAGCAACAAAAGATTGCAACATATAATCTGGTAAAAAATGGTTGCTAAGACATTAGGTATATAAGTCCCAGAAATTCACATGAAGCTGACCCAGTCGATATAGATGTTGGTTAGTTCCAGTGACTCGACCCAAAGAGTTGTGAGTTCAATAGCAGGCTAAAGCAGTGATGAACAAATAACTTAGAAGGATTAATTTAAAAGGGAGATAAATACATGGCTACCAGAAGTGGCATCGAAAATGGAATGAGAATTATTTTACCACAGTGATTCTAATAAAAGATGCGGTTCGAAATTCCTAGCACCTGAAACATGACAGAGCGTACAACGGCCGAAACGTCGTTAACTGCAAAGACGAGGTTAATAGTCCGGATAATATAAATAGAAGTATAAACAAATTTTGCATGTTCACAGAAAGAAAGAAAAATGGCAATTAAACTCTCGTATCTTCAATGCCGGCTTTAGCGAAATGTGAAATCTTGACAATTTTTATACTTTTCATTTGTATTCTCTTTAAATAATAACCTGCCTTCATATGTATTTTTGTAGATGTAATAGATTTTTTCATTATTTAAGATTTTAACGATGCAGCAGGTTATTTTCCACGTTTGTTTTTCATTGTTTTTAAATGTACTAAATAATAGAAATCACATCACTAGAGGAATACCAACATCAGTAAGACCTAATATGGATAGCGCGTGTAACTCGAAGCATGGAACTTGCAAGCCGCTTATTCTATCATTAAATTAATTAAAATCAATAGCTGCTTCACGGTTTAACGTTATCCGCTCACGTGATCTGAAACTTTTATATGGAATCTGTTGTTAGAAAAGTTGATTTTTTGAGTTGTGCTCGACAATTTTTCAAGTAGAATCTCTTTTAAACATATGAATATTGCCGCCCAATGAGTCCTTGTGCTGCTGGTATGTACCTAGAAATTCGTGACAAAATCTAAGGAAGATTTTTGCAATGTTATCAGTTTTGACCTTGTATTTATAATTCAATCACTTCCTTACCGCTGTAACGTAACCTTCCTTTACGTTTTATTTTTTTTCTATTGATATTTTCATGGCGATTGTAGTTCGGCGTCTTCTGCTTTGATATCAATACTTTACAAATTTCAGCCAAATTTTTGACTTTCAGGTGGTATCATGTTCCCCTTTAAATTGGATGAACTCGCAAGTTCTATGCTAATAGTTTATTTTTCTCTCGTATTCCTCATTTTGAGGAATATTTTTCGGGTTGCTGCTTTCCCTTCAAGTTCGATTGTCGAAAATTTAAATGCAGCATCAATCGTCATCTTCTGTATCCTTGAATCTTGCTTTTTTGTATTGAAGTCTCTGGTAATATAAACTTAACTCAGTTCCCTTCATATCTTGATAACATCTTGCGTCTAGGTAAGATTGCTAGAGACGGAAGAATAGAAAAACTACTCTGTGTGCACAATTAATGATAAAGAAAAGTATTTCCCTTAAGTAGAACAATAATTTCAAATCATTGTCATGGTCTAAACGGAGTAAGTGGGCAATATTTTAAATCTTAAAGAGATTAGTGAAGCTTTATATCTTCCGAAATATTGGATTTGGTATATAACCAAGAAATGCTCTTAAAGCCTATCATAAAGAAGACCGTTCTCTTGCACGTTTTTAAATAATAGGGTTATTGCAACGAGCATTTAATGCGGTTGTTTAAAAAAAATTGTAGATTTCATCGGCGAACAAGGAATGCTCAGAAGTTATTCTTCACTTTAGATTTGGTTGGATATTGTGAAGGCACTATCGTCATGAAAGTATCCATTGAAAATGACTAGGAAGTTACCTTACGGCAGTAGAAAAAAAATAAGAGAATTTGCGCGTAATGTTTTGAAATACGAAAGTAACAAATATAAAACTTCAGAAATGTTTTAAATAGCCTATCATGTCATGCATAGTGACAAACCTGTTCGGAAATATCTAAACTGTCAACTGCATACAAGCACTTTTTATGATAAATGGTGAAAACGCAATATCTATCTATCTATCTATCTATCTATCTATCTATCTATCTATCTATCTATCTATCTATTCCTGTCTGTATATATATATATATATATATATATATATATATATATATATGGGGATGTGCGCTACAACAGTGGATATTGGTTCGGAACAAGAAATCGGAGAGCCGAGTTCGAGCTCAGGTTGAATTCATTGCATTCACTCACGCGCAAATACCTTTGGGGAAATTATTAATCTCTGTCTTCGCTCCAGTTGTGGGTTAAATAACAGCCTTGGCTGGCAACTAGTCTACCACAGAAAGTAATGGCATCCTACTGCGGGATAATCTTCTAGCCAGTCAGTCGTGTATTTTTCGAGACATGATCACCCAATATATACCTACCTCTGTCAGTGCATATCTACCTATCTATGTCAATGTGTTTATACCTGTGAGTCTGTCCATATCTATCTATCTATCTATATATATATATATATATATATATCGTGTTCTGTTCATTTCAATATATATATATATATATATATATATATATATATATATGTGTGTGTGTGTGTGTGTGTGTGTGTGTGTGTGTGTGTTCCAACAAAGCCAAAATATCAACCTGAAATCTCGAGTTCTTAAATAGCCTCGTCAGATCAAGATTTTCGAATAGATGTCCTGCATGGCGCTAAGCCTGTTCGGAAATATGTAAAATGTCACCTGCACACAAGACGTTGCTGGGATCAATAGTGGAAAAATTCAGTTCATAACTATTGATTTATCCCAGTCTGTCCATATCTATCTATCTATCTATCTATCTATCTATATATATATATATATATATATAGCTACATATTTTCGTGGGTCATATCTATATACTTATCTATGTTGCCATAAAACTAAAAATAAGATGAAAGACAGAATCATGTTCGTAAATAGCCTCGTCAGATCAAGACTGACATATGGATGTCATGCATGACGCCAAACTCGTTCAGAAATATGCTAGCTGCCAGCTGCATACAACCGCTTCTTCAGATCAATAGTAAAAAAATGAGTGATGGATTGAATGTCTTGGCAAAGATCATTCTTTCTTTAACATTGAGAAGTGGAACTAGAGAATCATAAAGAAGCGTACTAAATAACAGAAACCACATCACTTGAGTATTACCAACATCAGTATTATCTTAAAATAGATAATACGTGTAAGTGGAAGAAAATAATGACACAAGGAAATGTTAATATTCCTCAGTAATTCAAATTCATTGTTAGGAAGAAAACCCCCATCAATTTAAGAAAAGTGATTTAATAACTACTGGACACGAGAAATCTGTTTTCCTGAAGAAAACAAAAGAAATCTCAACATATAGCAATTGATTAATTTCAAATGTGTCTTTGTAGCGAAACGGCTATTAACAACTACAGATTCAGTTTTCTTAATTATTTTTGAATCGCCATGAATTTATTTGAAAATAATTTCCTAGCATTCTAAACAGTTTGCAATTCAAGCGTTTTCTTCTCATAGATTACTTTCTACCCAAATCTGCAGATTTCAGTTAACTAGTAGTTAGAGTCTAGAATTTGCAAACATATATACTATATTAGAAAAACCTATATCGGCTAATTTTAACAAACATTTATATTAACCAATTAATGTTTGCATAGACATATTCTCTGAAACGGTGGTAATCCAGGTTCAGCTTCTTATTGCATGACTAGAGATACCAGGATGTTAACACGACAGCAGAATAATTAAGGACGAGTTGAAGCAAGAAATAGTTAAGAAAAAATTGTGAAAAGCACCTAAGAATAATTTGATGTCGGAAATGCTTCTGGTACCATCAAGAAAAAATACCTAAGAACGATTTCAAGTTGGAAATACTTCAGATAAAATAATGAAAAAATAATTACGGACGATTTGAATCAAGAAATACTTTAAATGACATCTTGAAAAAATACCTAAGGACAATTTCAAGCAGGAAATACTTCATATGAAATAGTGAAAAATAACTAAGAACAATTTAAAGCATAAAATACTCAAGAAGAAATAAGGGAAAAATACCTATGAGGATTTGAAACAGGAAATACTTAACATGAAATTGTGGAAAAATACCTAAAGACGATTTGAAGCAGGAAATACTTAAGATGAAATAGGGAAATAGGGAAATGATTAAATGTCGATGAAAAACAACGAATTCAAAATAATAATTAGGAGCCATACACTGCGTTCTAGGAAATACCTAGGAAGATATAAACTTGAAATAAAACAAATAAAATCTTTAATATTTGACAAGTTTAGATAATTCCCAAACTTCCAAGAAGCCTTCGAGGAAATATTGAAATGATTCAAGGTCTGAATTCTGCCGAAATTTCAGTGATTAATTCTTTTTATACTTCTTTAAAGTACTGTTAGTCTCGCCGACTCTTCATAGTGTTAACAACATTTAGACCATAGTTTTAGCCGGAAGTCATTCAAACAAATGTTATCTGTTAGTAAAAGTAAGGTTATAAATATGTTATCGAAAAAAATAACAGGTATTAGATATAAATGTTTCACATACCAAAAAGAAATGATCAGATGAACCAAAGAAATACTCGAAAACACATATCTTGATTCTACCGACAATATCTTAATGAAGTACAGAATTGAAGAAACAATTATTTTATGTTAGAAAAATTTAATCTTGTATTCATATCAGATGATACTAACACATAGCAATTATACAGTACTAGTACTGGACTGGGAAATATCATTGCCTTAACAAAATGTCAACTAATAAAACAATTCAGTGTTCGGGAAAATGTGCTTGGTGATGCAGGGAGACATTTGCGGGTTCCATAGCCCATTAATTAAAATGTTACACTTCATGATGTTGTTCAGAAACATGGCTTCTTTAACATTTGATATATTCTATAATTAAAATCATTCATTTATTTATATTGATTTTAATTTATTTTTTGTCAATTGGATGACTGGCTTTAAAAAATTAATTTCATAAACATTATTGCGGATCTTAAAATACGAATCATTTACAACTGAGGCAAAGTCAAAGACTACCCATTACAATATGAATATCCCAAAATGAGTTTCACAATGGTTAGGTTTAAAAAGAATCGGGAACAAGCTTCTGTATACAAAATGGCCTGCATAGAAATTTCATTTTATCCTATTTTGTCAGAAAAACATATTAGTAGTAATATGAAACTGAGAGAAAACATGTTTACTAGTTTTATTCAATAGAGAAATTCTTGTTTCTTGTTTTTAGTTACTTGAAAGAATTCTTCTATCTGATTGGTACATAATTCTTGATTTTTACTTCGGAGTTCAGAATTTCTACTTCTTTTATTTGTAACTTGAGAAAATCTCTCTGTCTAATTGGTAAGCTTCCAATTCTTTTATTGCCTTCATTTGTCTAGGCTTAGCCTTATAGGATAGATCAACAGAGTATCTTAAATGTATTGACTGCCTCGACGGAAAATTTCGCCGCGTAGCTTGAAATATATTCTATATTTGTAGTAGGCTTACTCTCTACCTATTAACCCCTGTGATCCAAAAACTTCAATAGACATTCAAAAAAAATTATGAAGTACGACATTATCGCGTAAATTTCAGTTTTGACAGTATCTACTTTTTTTAAGTAAATTCAATAACTAAAGCACTTTCTTGGTTGTAGGCCAAGCTTATGTCACAGCTTTTTTGACCGACTGAAAGTCCGAAAAGCAACGATTGCCAGAAAGGTTGCGATCTATAAAGTTATCTTGTGGACATGTAATTTTTATTTCTTCTTCTTTTATGTACCATGTTCTTTCAGGACGTAGGCGAACATAGCTTTCCACATCTCCCTGTCCCTGGTGGCTCATACAACCCTCGTTCCGTCATCCACCTGATCAGGTCCTTGAAATATGTTATCAGCTGCTTTCCTCTGTCTCTTTTTCTCTCTCTGTTAGTAACAGGTTCTCTAAGCCATCCTTCCTATTTACATGTCCAAGGAACTTCAGTTGTCGCTTCCTGATGCTCAGTATTAATGTCCTTTTCGTCTCCATCCTTTCCAAAACCTCGTCATTGCTCACATGCTCGGCCCATGATATCCACAGCATCTTTCGGTAGAACCATATTTCAGTTGCTTCAAGTTTTTCCTTCATCTTCGAAGATATTGTCCAACATTCACTGCCATATTGAAGAACCGACATCACATATATTGCTAAATTAAAAATTTCATTCATATCAAGCTTTTTTCATGCTATATATGATGTTTCAACGCAAGCTGTGGTAAATGCTATAAGCAGCATGACTGTGTTAGTCTAAGTAAAGTTAACATATAATGTAGAAGTTGCATAGTAGACAATAATGGATAATATCAACGCTTGTTTTTTATCAGTCAGTTAAATACCATACGTGATGCACGCTTGGGGGATCATATCTCGAAATTGACATGACTGGCTGGGCAGATTTTTCCGCAATAGGTTGTCAATATTTTCTGCGGTAGACTGGTTGCCAACTTAGGCTATAGAATCCCATCTGTAACCCATAGCTGGAGAGAAC
This sequence comes from Ascarosepion bandense, assembly GCA_037127315.1. Taxonomy (NCBI): domain Eukaryota; kingdom Metazoa; phylum Mollusca; class Cephalopoda; order Sepiida; family Sepiidae; genus Ascarosepion; species Ascarosepion bandense. The sequence goes on from JBBBDQ010000488.1 coordinate 8,394,267, forward strand.
GTCATCCTATACAAGGCACAAAAGCAACTCGAAGTGTTCCTGGATGAGATTGTTATGGGAATGAATGAGGAAAGAGGGCTTGGGAAATCTGACCCTCACACGACTCTTAAAAGACAAGAGGGACAGAGGAAAAGAGCTCGGAGCATACTTTACTAGCATGTGTAAATGGATAGCAGAAAAGAGTTTAAGAGAAAAAATTACTGCAAGCTACAAAGTAGAAGAAATTGTGGAGAGAGTCATGATTGTCCTGAATGAACACTGCATGTAAAATGAGATTACTGAAATTTTAATTGGTATAACTCGAGGTCCTACCAGGATAAGTATATGGAAGCAATAATCTTAAGAATATAAGATAAACATATGACACAGTATAGATAGAAGACACGGAAAGAAAACTATAAGACCTCCTACAAAGAGAAAGCAAGGGAAAGCAAGAAGGAACTAAAGACAAACTGCAAGAAAACGGAATGCATGGTCATCACCAAAAAGATAAGCCCAAAATGCCAACAACAGGGATACAAAAATCCAACAGGTGCGGAAATTTAAATGGTTAAAATGTTAGAGAGGAGAGAAATTGCGGCACTGAGATCTGAAGGCGCACTGGCATGGCCAAGAATGCATATCAAAAGCTAAGCAGAATAGTGACACAGGAGAATTTCCTTGGGAACAAAGAAAACAGTACTGGATTGTTATGTAATAGCTGACCTCCTGTATGGCAGCACATTCTGAATAATCTTCTCAAAGATAAACGAAAGACTTGAAGGAATTAAAATGTGGTTCTACAGAAGGATGCTGAAGATACCATCATCCGAACATGTGAGCAACGACAAAGGTTTGAAGAGGATGGAAACGAAAAGGAAACATCACTTAACATCAGAAAAAGGCAGCTGAAATTTCTGGGACACGTAATGAGGAAGGAGCGCATGTGGAATTTAATACTCACAGGACGGATATAGGGAAAGAGAAACAGAGAAAGCAACGCCGTATATACTTGATGGACTTGAGCAAGACGATAACAGAGCAGACTTTGTGGGATATGACCAAGAGAAAAACTGTTAAGAGTTACAGGTAATACAGGGATGTCGAAGGCCATGATCGCCCAACTCCATAATGGAAACGGCACATAAAAATGAAAAACAATGAGTATCTTGTTTGGTGAACTTTTAAAGAAAGCAACTGAAACTACTCTAGTCCAGTTACTTCAGATAGTGTGAAACCACGTAATGATGTTCTTTTACTCGACATGAGTTACCAGAGTTAGTTGACCGCAAAGAATTATCAAGTGTTTAAGACATGCACAAACATTTGTTAAAAAACATCGTATATACAGTTATATTTTTTTCTGAAAGCTGTTAATAGAGAGTGGAATCGCCTGCTACTGCATACCATAAAACACGTAGTTATAAAGCAGAGGTAAAAAGAAAATCATCACCTTAATAAAATTGTGAATCCATAAAAATTGTCCCCGCAGGAAAGGTGATAAAATTACTAAGACGCCAGGAGTGAAGAAAAATGGGAAGACGTTAAGGAGGATAAGGAAAACTAATATGAACAGAATTAGTGACTAATGAATAACGCTGCATTTACATTTCTGAAAACATTTTGAAGATGATAGAGAATTAAGAAGCTGGAACAGAGTTCTACAGACGAGAAGTACGAGAGAAGAAACTTTTTTGTTAATCATTTCACCCCGAACAAGGCGGAAACGCCACTGATGTGCAGGGGATTACATAAATGTAAAAAGATTAATTAGAAATGAGTGAGAAGTACAAACTAGTTAGAAAGGAACAATAGAAAGCTGAGAAAGCAGGTGCGATGACAGATACATAGGTGGAGAGAAAGGGAAGGTTTATACAGGGGTGGGGAGAGATCTAGAGTCCAGTTGTTAGTAGATGAGTATTGACTTTGCATTTAAATTTCTGGAGGTTGTAGCCGTCAGGAAAGCAAGAATACGCGAGTTCCACAGGCTGGAAGTGCGAGAGAAGAAGCTGCAGGAAACTATATTAGAACTTACTGTTCAGTAAAATGATGAGATATAACTTCTAATCTATTACTACGCTTAACTTCATGAAGTCGACTCATCAAAGAAGAAAGCTTCTCGAAATCATTGCCACGAAACCATTTATAGAAAACAGCCATAAAAATTATTTTCTAGAAAATACAATACAGGATGTTAGGGTTAGATTAATTATAAAACAAACTAAGCACATGCTTAAGGCATTATGGAAGGGTGCACCACAGAAATTGTTATGATATGACGCTGCACACGTCTAAAGAAAAAAGTCGATCACCGTTAACATTTGAATCACTATTACAAACGAGGAAAAGACTGACCTGTGGCTAATCTTTATTGAGACCTGATTGGTCAATAAGAAAATGGTCTAAGTAAAATAATGAGATTTGTGTTTAATCAATGCACCACAACTCCCCTCTTGAATAAGTTAGTATTTCTAATTAACTTTATCGGATTTAATTTATGTAAACAATCACATGAGTAGAATACGTTTGTATTCGTTTAGCATTATTCTACTCGTACGATTATGTGATTCTGTAACATGCTGCTTTGTTGATTACACGACCACTTCTGATTACAATTCTGTTAGAATCTCGTTGTGGGCTAAGCTGAGATTGATCTTTCTGGCTGGGTTCCCAGGGCATTGGCGTTGTTCTCCATTAGAACTGATATTCAGCCTCTCTCGATGTTCGTATACACCTTCGATTGCTTTTAAATGCATTTCCAGATGGCGTTTCTACGATGTACATTCCTGACTGATGTTCTATTTTTGCACTACTTGCTGAGACTCAATACTAACATACTTAACTCGCAGGGGCATCAAAATCATTTAAGTGCTTTAGCCACCAAAATCTTTTAAGTGCTTAAGGCCCCTTTGCGTCATAATATGGCACTGTCGCACATAATTCAGAATTTATAACTCTAAAAACAACAAACAACGTCTCTTTCAACTACAACGAATTGCAGTACATAATTCTAATAAAATTCTACTTAGAAAAGCCAAGAAGAGCGTGAGAAAGACATATCAAGTGTGAAGATAATGACCTAATTAGATGAAAATAAATTAAATAAAACGATTTAATAAATGGCGTGATCCCTGAAGTCCAATTTAACCGATCGTGTATATAAAAAAGGAAATATGTAGGTAAGATTTTTATGTCGTATAATTCAATGATAAATTTATGGATTGACAGATTTGTATTTTTTATAGCTTAAAAACCCTTTTTAGAAAATATTTTAGATTGTAAGAATTTTTTGGAAATAACAAGGATTTACTGATACAAGTTCTATTAATTAATTCATAGTGAGAAAAGGGTGATTCATACCCTTTCCAAAGACATTTGTGTGAAGTGAATATAACAAACACGACTGGAAGTGGATCACGGCTCTCCGATTTCCAATAATGAGCCGTTATTCATCTTACAATCTGCATACAAAAGCTTATAGCATCTGCTATTCTTATGTGGTCACCCATCTAGGCATTAAAACATTGCTTAACTTCAAAAATAGTTTTGATTTGGTTTGGTTTGTTTTACGACATATCAACCCTTTGGAGTCATTTAATGCCGAAGCATTTATTCCTTCAAAAACGTATTTTTGTTGGTGACATTGTTCCTTCAAAAACACATTCTAGATGGTGACATTTTCCCTTCAAAAAACGTTTTGTTGGTAATATTTTTCCTTAAAATATGTTGTCTTGGTATTATTTTTCATTCAGAAAAGGTAATATTTTTGCTTCAAAAATTTTTATGTAATTATTTCATAAAAGTCTGATACTTTCATGGTGATGTCTGATACTTTCATGGTGCTTTGACCCCAGTTTGGAGGTTAACTATTTGCCCATAGCTGGGACCCTAACAGGTTCTACTGTTCCAGGTCAGGGTGGATCTGGGAACGGCAGCAAGTAAGTGGTTGTTCCATGCTCCTCGCAACCTCGAAATCAGAGGCCTTCCTGCCGGATGCAGTAACCGTCATAGCCAGGACCCAGAAAAAGTAAGGGAACTGGAGTCTCAGTGGGACGGGTTTTAACAGATGACGCAAAACGTGGCAGCAAAATCCGACGGCACATGGGGGTAGCAGAATATTCTTTCTAAAAGTATAAAGTGTATAAACTTAAGAAACAAGAAGATTTTGTTAGAAACATGAAATGAATTCAGAACAGCTATGTAATACCAATTCCTCTATATCTCAATAGATGTTAGACAATTTCTTCACAGATGAAGAGAACATATGAGACAATAGAGGTTTGTGATCTACAGAACGATGTTAAGAAAAGAAAGACTGAAGTATCTTTCAAGGAAGATGTAAACAAAAAATACAATTTGATACATAAGAAAGAGACAGTTGTCATTTCTTGGAAACGTAATGAGAAAATACTTTTGTCACACGTAGGATATATTGAAGGCAACAGGGACAAAAATCAACGCATAATTTATTCAACGAATTAGAGTAAGAGTTTGGCAGATCAGAAAGAGGGAGGGATAGTAAAAAGATCAAATTTCTAAGGGATAAGAAGTATCATAGCTTTTGGGCAAAGCTATGATCGCCCGTGTCCTGAAGGGATACAGCAGAAAGATGACAAGATTTTATAACACAAAAAGCTGTTTACTTCATTTCTGCTAACAGCAACACGTCATATTACATAAATATATTAAAGTTCAACCTCTGCTCGAGGACTTAATCTCTCGTAGAAAATGATGAAATACCGATATATAGACACGCATTAAACGACTAAATAATGAATACATAATGCTCACATCAGTCAGGTAAATGCCATAAGTGATACACGCTTGGGAGATCATGTCTCTGTAGAGACATGACTGACTGGGCAGAAGATTATCCCGCAGTAGGTTTCCATTACTTTCTGCGGTAGACTGGTTACCAGCCAAGGCTATAAAACCCAATCTGTCCTGTTATTTAACCCTTAACTGGAGAGAAGTGGCGGATTAATACCTTTCCCAAGATTATTGTGTGTACATGAATGCAAGAAATTCAACTGGAATTTGAACTCGGCACCCCGATTTGTCGTTCCGAGTCGATATCCACTGCACAACAACGCACATCCCCTTACTGAATTACACGATAATCAAGAACGAAATTCTTGATATAATAATTTCTGAGAATTTAAAATCCCCAACTCTAAAATACACAAAATTATCAGAGACGTACAAAGAGCATTTGTAACTAAGAGTTTTATTTAGGGATATTCAGTCTATCGTATATTAGAGTTAAGAATTATTAAAGATATCAGAATATGCAGAAATCATTTCATAAAATAAATTATAAAAACGGATTCCAAAAGGAGTTCTGGCACCGTCAGAGTTTCGTAGTCCACGTTTTAGAAAAGTATTTCTGCAATGAAAAATATTTGCCTGTAATCTAAAAATCAATTTGTCTGTATTTATGATATAAGACCGCATAAATATTGTTTTCTGAAGACAAGAACGTGCTTTTGTGGTGTCATAGCTACCATAATTGGCTGAAACAGCTACTGTTTAATATTATCTAGAGATTTATGGGAAACACGCGCACACACGCACACACACACACACACACACACACACAGAGGCACACACACACACACACACACACACACACACACACATATATATATATATATATATATATATATATATATATAGAGAGAGAGAGAGAGAGAGAGAGAGAAAGAGAGAGACATTATCGTATTAGTGTAAAGGTTCTATTCCTGCGTTGATCGATTTAGCAGTTTGTATAAAATATATTGCACAAATATTATGTATCGGTTTTCGATGCAACATAGAATAACAGTGTACGAAAAAAAGCGATAACTAGTTATGCTCATAAAATCTTTTAAGCTGAATAAAATGTTAAGGGTTAATAAGAACCACATAATTTCATCGGGTCACACGAAGCAAACACTGAAACCAAAAAAATTCAATGAATGATAGAATTATTTTCCTTCTTTTCCATCTGTGCCAATTAGACTTATGCTGCAACATCGTAGTCGAATTAACAATTGTAATATACACTAGCCATATCGCCCGGCGTTGTTCGGGTGTAATAAATGCTTTAAAACTAATCCATGGTCCTAGAGCTCAGATTTTTTTGACGTTGGCACGAAAGACTAAAAAGTAATAGATGTATCCAGTCAAAGCGAAACCGTAGATTAAAAGAAAAGTGAATGGATGCAAGTAAAATAAGTTTTCAGTCGTAAACTGAGTTTTAAAGGCTAAATAATTATTCTGAGTAAATGGTATCATGGCTGAGACTAAGAACTAAAATTATACCGACTTAGAGCAAAACCCGAAGCAAAAACCCAAATAAAAGGGCTGAAAACCTGATTTTCATCAGACCCGACAGGATATCGGGCTATCGAGTTCCAATATCGGAGACAAATAAGTCATTCAAGGATAAACTAACCTAAGTAAGTTCATGAAAACTTACCGTAACCATCCGGAGTATAATTGGAGAAAATGAGACATATTGATGGCTGAATATCGGTTTTTGATCAGATTCAAAAGAATATCAGGTTATCGACTTCCGATATCGAAGAAAATGAGTCGTTGGAGAAGATTAAGTCTGTGACTAAAAACTATAATTTTATCAAGTTAGAGCAACTTCTGCAGGAAAAACCACGATAAAAGGGCTGAAATCCTGATCTTGATCAGACATGATCGGATATCAGGGTATCGATTTCCGATATCGGAGGGAAATTGAAAAAAATAAGTAGTCCATAACATGACATGACCGGAAGCCTAAAGAATATTTGTGTGAAGTTTGGTGAGAATCGAATAAAAATTGTGGATTTGTATAAAGGACATACAAACAGACAGACACACACACACAAACATCTTGCCTTTTATATGTATAGATATCTTTTGTAATAGTATTAATAGTACGAATACTAAACAACACCAATTTTCCGCTGCACGAAATCGAACTAGTTTCTGCATTTAGTTGGCCTTTTATGAATATGCGTAAGGATATATTCATGAATCTCGTTTGACGATATATATATATTTTTTTTTATTGTTGAGCTTTAGATTAAAGATTTTCAAAAAGATTTTCAAACAACGTTTCTTACCTATGGGTTGAAAAAATATGAAATCAAATAAGATGGAAAATAAACATGCATTTTTTTCTTTTTTAATATAGCAAAACAATCATTACTTCGAAAAGCCATGTTCATATTTGCTCTCTATAAATAATTTATTTTAAAAAAGCAAACATTTTCTTATTTTAGCAGTTTTTTTTGATCGGCTGAAAATTATTTCGGCAGAATTCCGAACCGCAATTTTCTGCAAATATTTTTTCTCAAAGATTCAAACATTTCCAAAGAGTCATTAATTCCATTTTTTTTTATTTTGTTAAAAATACACCAACGAAAGTTAGAAGCTTAATATATTTCCCAAAATTCCATTCGCTCTTATACAAATTCGTAAATACGATCAAGCTACTGTAAACTTGCAAGCCAATGAAACTGAGCATACATTTACAGTTGAGCTGGTTAGATTTAAGCGTAAATACTATGCTAAAAGTTTGTTTCTTGTCTCTCTGGTTTGTGGAACTCGCTTGTGGCTCTATTCTTTCCAGCCAACTTTAATCTACAAAAATTTTAATGCAATCTTAATCGCTATTACTCTTTCGTCAATATTTTTAATATATTTCTGAGATGAGGTTTTGTAGTTATTTACACTATTTACATTGCTTGGGGTGTTGTGTTCATCTTCGCTGTCATATGTAGTGTGAAATCTCAATCATCTGAAGAAAACGGGATCATATAACTGACGAATCGTTGGCATCATGGCAACTAAGATGAGGACAACAGTTCGAACAATGTCAATTGTGCAAATACACTTTGGTCTTCCCGCTCATTAATAATTTTTCTACCACTAATTCTTCAGACACCATGTAACCCTTTTGTCTTAGTCGATTTATCGAATTACATGGGGTGATATTGATTAAAAATTATGTTCCCAAAGTTAAATAGCTCACCTCGAAAGGAAGCTTTTATTAGTCTATATACAACTGTTGTCGCTGATCAATGATAAAAATGACTTAAAGATAATGGGTTTTTCAGGCCCTACTCACTGGCGGCAGAATATCACAAACAAACTTTACCAAGTAAAATAAAGACTTACAACACTCGCAACAATTAAAATGCGCAGCGCTTATATCGAGATTGGAAAATAATGATATAACCAAGATGTTATTTTTCCATAAAACCATGAAAATGGTTTGGAAAGAAGTTCCCAACAATACTAGAAAGAGCGATATCTAATTTTAGCCAAACTTGGCTATACTTCGTTAAAACAAAACTTATAAAGTTTAGTTTATTCTATCCCTAGTACGTCCAACGAGTAATGACAAACTTAATGAAATTAGCGAAGATACATACACTGAATCCACCATAAAATTTCAGTATGTGGAATTAATTAATGTTAATGCTTCAGCTACTTTGTACTGATCACTTATAACAAATTTATAAGGAAATTAAACATAGAACTTTCAAAACACCACAAATTGCGAACAAAAATCATCATTCTTCGACCAAGCTATGGTTGGTCTAAAATCCATCGACAATTTCACTCAACACAACACGGTCAAGCATTGCTGTACTCAGACCCTGATGCTGTTAGCGTACATCATGGATTTCTTTCAATGGCCAATACAGGCGTGGATTGCCGGTTCTACACCCGGGTATATTTTTATATACGAGATATTATCTCAAGAAAGATTGCTAACCAAGGCTCATAATTTCGTTCAAGCCAAGTTCTTAAGTAACCACGTCAGATGGAGACTTTAATATTGACGACATACAAGGCACAAAATTTCACTCACAAGGCTTGTGTCAACCCGGTGGTATGGTTTCAAGGCAGGCTTTAAACATTTCGCACGCTTGGATCGTCACTTCAAGACTGACAAATCGACCATGATGATATTCGAACCCAGCTTTTATGATCAGATGATGACAATAATCCGAATATAAATAGTGTGAATAACAAAAGAATTTATGATCACCCAAGTGTGTATTATGTATGGTTCTTAATTTAATTAGTTTAACAAAATTATTCTTTTTTCTCTTCTACTATATTTTAATTTATATTTTCTTTGTGTGTGTGTGTGTGTGTGTGTGTGTGTGTGTGTGTGTGTGTGTGTGTGTGTGTGTGTGTGTTTCTCTCACATTTTTTCTACCCTTGCTCATTTTCATGTCCTTTCTTTCTCTTCATGATGCACTGAATAATGTGATAACATTAATAACTTAGATCACTGGTGCCCCCTAAATACGAATTTGCACGAGATACTAGATTAGCAACTAGATCCCACCCTTTTACAGTGAAACCGATAAAATGCAGCCGTAACTTCTACTCCAACAGTTTCTTTCCTCGCACTTCCCGACTGTGGAATTCTCTTCCAAACGATTGCTTCCCCGACGGCTACAATCTCCAGGAGTTTAAATGTAAGGTCAATACACACCTCCTAACACACTAACCTGCTCCCATTCTATCAAGCACTCTTCCCATCTGCCCGACCCTCATCCTCGCTATCCTTACTCATCTGTCACCTTTCTCCTGACATTCCCTATGTCTATCCACTCCTTCTCTTTACCTTCCCCTATGTAGCCCCATGCGCAATAGTGGCAGTAGAATGCCTTGCTTGGGGTGAGATGATTAAAAAAAAATAACAATAATAATCATTTAATAACATTGCTCTCCTTACTCTTCCGAGGAGTATAGAGTCACAGTTTCACAACTGAGGTTTCTGTAGAAAATATATTTGTACGGGGTAAAATTAGCTATTTCATGCCAAAGCAGCTCTGAATTTAACTTTTCCTTCTTCTAGTTTGGTTACCAAAGAAAGCTAGTACTTGGTATGTATCTTCTTCTTTATGTGCCGTATCTCTTCATGACGTACGAGATTATGGACTTCCATTTGCTCTTGTCTCTTGTCGCTCTCAATAACATTCATCCTTATATCTCTAACAAACTCAGTTGTGCCATTTATTTTCTCAAGCTTATCAAATATGCCTCGCAATTCTTTCCCCTGTCTCTCTTTCTTTCTACTCGTTCTAAGAGTATTAGCTTCATCTGACCCTTTTTTCCTCATTACATTTTTTTTTTTTTTTAATCATTTCACCCCGAGCAAGGCAGAAAAGCCACTGATGTACAGGGGGTTACATAAATGTAAAAAGATTAATTAGAAAAGAGTGAGGAGTACAAGCTAGTTAGAAAGGAACAATAGAAATCTGAGAAAGCAGGTGCAATGACAGGTACATGGGCGGAGAGAAAGGGAAGGTTATACAGGGGAGGGGAGAGAGCTAGAGGCCAGTGGTTAGTAGGTGAGTATTAACTTTGCTTTTAAATTTCTGGAGGTCGTAGCCGTCAGGAAAGCAAGAATACGGGAGTGAGTTCCACAGGCGGGAAGTGCGAGAGAGGAAGCTGCAGGAGTAGAATTGTCGTCTGCGTTTGGCTAACCTGACTGTGAATGGGTGGGACCCAGTTGCCAGTCTGGTTGAACGGGTAAACACCTGTTGAGGAGGCATCAGTGACTTAAGCTCATCCGAGCAGAAGCCATGAAAGTATTTATAGAAGAGACAGAGGGAGGCCACATTTCGACGATGGGAAAGTGGCTGCAGACGAGTCGCCAGATCAGTACCTATCACATTACAGACTCTCCTTTGGAGCTTGTCAAGAACACTGAGGAGAACGGCAGGGGCACCTGACCATGTCCCAAGAACCTCAGCTCTCTCTATCTGATGCTATCAGTTTTCTTTTTCTTTGCAAACACCTCGTCGTTGCTAACGTGCTCGGTCCGTGGTGCCCTCAGCATTCTTCTGTATGTATGTATCTAGTTCTTTATTTGCTTCTGTGTGCGGCGTCTAAAACGTTGGCGATTATGGTAATTAGCTGTCTTTTTTAATTCTAAGTAAATCTGTTGTTATCTCTCCTAAAACCTTTCCTGACATTCATTTACTCAAGTTTTTTAGGTAGGATATGCGCTGCTTCCCTCCGCCTCTTTTGCCTTCACTCTGTTTCTTTTACTTGTGTGTAAAATTCTCCAAGTCCTTTTTACATTATTTACTCTAGATATTTCACCTGTTTCTTTCTGATGTTATGTTCTCATTCTCCCTAAAACACCGTTGTTGCTCTTATGTTCGGTTGGTGGCATTTTCAGCATCCTTCTGTAGAACTACATTTCTGTTTCTTCAAGTCTCTTAATCAGTGAAGATATTGTCCAGCATTCTCTGAAAATTTAATGATATAATTGCCGTTTTCATATTATTTACACTAGTATTTTTCTTTTGACTTCTCTCTTTCTCCTTCGATGTGACTTTTCTCCGCTTCTGTCGCCTTCTGTCTCATATATATATTTTTTATGAAATTCTTTATAAACAGTCTCCAGCACGAAAAGTAGAATCGTATACCGCACTCAGTCGGAGACAGGACCAATTATGACTATTGAAAAAAGGTCAGACCAGCTAAGATAAAACTTAAAATACAATCATCAAGAAATTTTGACACTTGGCTCTAGCGTACATCCCTGAGTTCCCCACATTAAACTCGACCTTGTGTCCCATCGCGTCTTAATCGCATCTTAGTAGAGAGATCAGATAAATAGACATGCTAAGGCAAACTTTGTAAACAGTCATCGGGTATACGGGGACTGGCTAAATTTTTACATTTGACCGAAGCGTACGTGTTCGGGTACCCAACATTAAACTCGGCCTTGTCTCACATCAGATCTCAGTAGTTAGATGAGGCAAATATCATCACCGGACTGAAATTTTAAATTCCAGCTAATTCTAATCGTGTTCAGTTTGCACTTCTTTTTGTTTCCTGTCCTACAACTTCCCGGCTTCTTTTGCCAATGCACATATGGATCTCTGCTGGCAAAATATTTTAATGACAAGAAAAATGAACACATTAGATCGATTTTTAAAATTATGTAAATAACATAATTTAATTGTAAAAAAATTAACAATAGAGTTAAACTGAATCACGTCACTAATCTAATAAAAGAAAGGGGAAAATTATATAATTTTTCCTTCACGCAAAAAGAAAAATATTGAATGAATTTAACATTTAAAAATACATCAAATGCTACCAGTACTTATTATATATATATATATATATATATATATATATATATATATATATATATATATAAGCCACTAGCCTGCGAAGACTCTCTCGGATAAATGGATGTTGAAGGTCTTGAAGCGTGGAGTAATTATTGATAGATGGAGGACAAGTGTCGGCCTGGCTGTTGCTCGTTAAATTCGTTGGTGATGGATGGTCCATTTTGGTGCAATATGCAAACATTGGGGATTACATTCAAGTAAAGAGTTAGCAATTCAAGTATCGGACTGGCAGATTCTCAACTATTCGGGGTTGGGGATTATTGGTTGGGTTGTTGGAATCTATAGAAACTTTTTGTATACATCCATCGAAATACTTGGAGTTGTTAGTGAAAAATATTCGGCGCAGCCGTTGGTATATCAGAAAATAGAATCGACACGACCTTTTCAAATTCAGATGGCGGTCAATATCAGCTAATGTCTTGTTGCTGTATAGCATTATTTACTTCTGTCACTGAAATTTTCGCACAACCGAAGAAAAGAAACGCACTATTTATAATAAAATACAATACTCTACAAGTGTTAAAAACTAAGGAACAGGAAGTTTCGAAGCCTCTGATCAGTTGTAACCAAACGAGTGCACTCTATAGTCAAATGTAACAGCTGTAAAACTCTAAACAATTTTCGTCTCTTAGAAAATATTCGCATTTAAAATATATAATGCTTATACTTTTATTATTATGAATTAAACTAAAAGTCACTTTCAAGCAATTAACGAATTTATGTACGCCAACATTGTTTTATTAGTTGATTCTTTTTTACGAATTATTTGTAGGTTACTGAAAGCCAGAACATATTTTTAAATTGTAAGAATTGTTTTTGGAGATAGATTTTTTAATGATGCAAGTTATACTAATTAACATTTCACTGGGGAAAAAGATGTGGATTCATACTTTTCCCAAAATTGCTGGTAAGTGAATATAATAAAAACATAAATTGAAAACCGTCTCTCCAATTACCAACTACGAGTCGCTCTCCATTACTCCACACGCACAACCAAACATACAGCTGTCCTTCTTATATGTACTGACAAGGTTCTATGTTGTTTAACTTGAGTGATTTTTTTAAAATCATTTCACCCCGAGCAAGGCGGAAACGCC
>JBBBDQ010000488.1:8412500-8482500 GCA_037127315.1 Ascarosepion bandense
ATTTCCCTCATTCTTATAACTTCCCTTTTATGTAACGACGTGCCCACCAGTGGCAGTTAACTGTCTTGCTTGTGGTGATATGATTTAAAAAAATATTAGCTCTTGTATTTGTCTCTCGGCGACTCAGGATCGCGTTATGGTTTACTCGCTTGTCTTATGAAACATTACTACTATATAATGGATTCAATCCGAACTGAGTGCCGCGTATTATAAGCTTTATTATTCACCCTTTTATTCATTACTAGCAGTAGAGCCCGGCGTTGCTCGGGTGTAATGAAAGCTTTAAAACTAATCCATGGTCCTGGAGCTCAGGCTCTTTAGACGTTGGCACGAAAGACTAAAAAGCAATAGTTGTTTCCAGTAAAAGCGAAACCGTAGACTGAAAGAAAGATGAATGGATGTAAGTCAAATTTTGATTTCCTGGTATCGATATCAAATAAATTTTTTTCGTCGTAAACTGAATCTTCAAGGCTAAGTAAGTCTTCTGAGTAAATGGTATCATGGCTGAGACAAAAAACTACAATTATACCTGCTTAGAGCCAAACCCGAAGCAAAAACTAAAATAAAAGGGCTGAAACAATTACAGACATACAGGGAAATAAACAGACACACACAAGCATCTTGCCTTTATATATATATATATATTATCGCTTTTCTGCACTATTGTAAGAACTGCAACCTTGAAACTTCTGAATATCGTTTCTTATGTCATTGTCTATGAGTGTGTCAAATTTGATTAAAGTCTGACCACTCCTTCTATAACCCGATTTTTTCGATTATCAATTTTCGATATTTATCGTGGGTACCTCGAAACAAAACCTAGCTAAGAACACTCGCAGACACTTATAGTACAACTGTGTAAATTTTCAAAAAAATCGGTTCAGCCGTTTCGGAATCTATAGATAACGGACACAGACACACACAAAGTTCCATTTATAAATAAGTTTAGATTAGTGGATGTGGAATGGCTTAATGCAAAGCTGCTCGGAATGACTTCGAATTACAGTGGATTGTGCTACCTTAACTTATGCGCGAAGACCCTTGGAAAAACTATGAATATTATCTCTTCTCTGCAATCCAATATATGTGTAAATAGTAACGTATTGGCTTTCTAACACTGGCTGGAAACCAGTTTAGAAAAGAAAGATTAAATTCTATAGTCCTGGGTTTGACGATAAGCTACATCCGACAGCAAGGCCTCTGATCGAGAGATCGGCGGTTTTGAGTGCAGAACTGCCTTTAATGCTGCTCCAAGGTCTACCCTGCCTCGGGATGGTAGCACCTCTTGGAGTCTCATATGGTCAACTATCAACCCCAAGCAAAAAAAATAAAAAACACTACCAAGATATAAAGTTACATTTTTATATTAAAAAAATTACCAAAAATATAATATACTAAAATTACCAACTATACATCAATCAACACGAAAGAACACTTTCATGACATTAATCTATCTAATATTCTACAATATCTAAAAGATATCACGCTGTATTCGAAAATATAGCTTCAACAAACCTACAACGTAAAACACACATATTACCGACTCAAGTAATTACGTTCACACAAATATGTATATGCATAAAAGCTAATTACCATTTACCATGTTTTCAATTGAGAAAGCAGAATAACACTATATTTTTATTACTTTAATGTTCCCAAGAAAATTCAATTTCGACATTAAATGACCATAAGGAATTGATATACCGTTAAACAAACAAACTAAATTCTAACCAGCGTGGAAAGTGTTAGGCTCTTCAGACTATCTTGCCAAAGGAATACCACTCTTGCTACGACTGGTGTACATTGTTGACGCCCTACGACCCTAGTAAGTTAAAAGACTCATGATCATGATTACTTCTCGCCTTCCTCAGACGTATGTAGTCGTAGTCGGTAACATTCTATGAATTGGAAACTGAAACATCTCTTCAGTCCGCATGGATTGTCTTATTACCATTCTTTATGTTTAGTGGATGTTTATTTACAAAAGGATTGATGATTTAATAATTAATTTCATCATGACATTTGATGCTAGACAATCACCTTAAAAACAAAAACAAACCAACAAGGAGTAACTCAGATGTGGTTCTAGTGACAATTTCTGAAAATATCGTGAACAGAGCAACAGAGAAACGAAGAATTTTTAAGAAGAATTAGAACTACAAAGAAACTACTATTAATAATCAGAAAGTGACAAGCTAAACTATATGATGTCGAAAGAAATCTTGGAAAAATCTGACGGACATATTGAAAGCATAAGAAGTAAGAGGAATATTTAGTAATCTTAACTAAAGAATCTGAATAAATATATAGATGAAGAAGAAAACATATTCAAATGATGAAAAAATTAAGCTCGGAGAATTTAAACACACACAACTCATAATGAACGTAGAAAGAAAGGAAACAGTGAACCCCTTGTAGATGCATCGGAATAAATGGATTAAAGCCAAGAGCAGCAAAGACATAAAACGGCCAACAGTTACTTAGAGAAACAGATGACAGAAATTTGTGGAAAGCCATAATCGGCCACTTCCTTAGTTGACATGTCACATAAAAGAAGTCAATTGAAAACAATTCTCTCTAAATGCAACGATACTTTACTATAACAATGTAATCTCGTCAGCGTTGAGCATACTTACTATTAAACCAGTTTCGCCATCATATTTTCAAACAGTGTCATTTTGAGGCATGTGCATAAGCGTGCGCAGTTCAACAAACATTTCCGCCATTGAAATAATGACCAGGAATGAAAGCATTACTGATTATTTGTGTTTTGAATCATCTCCAGATTTCCATGGATTTTTCGTACTTTTTTCTTCTTCTCATATTTTATTACTGCCGTTGTAAAACATAGTTTGTTTGTTTTTACAACTATAGAAATCTATTGGTCATAGAGTTTGACAATGCACTTTTGCAAACACAAACGCGACTGCGTTTTGGCAAGATGAATATCTGGCAATTGATTGGTACGCTCATAAATAAAAGGTAAAGAACAATAAAACGACAGAGAGATTGGGGCTCTAATAAGCAGTTATCTCTGTACGTGTTCCAAATTTTGTACTGAGACTACTTAACAGTCTTCTTTCGTTGTTTATGGTGACAGTCAGAACACTGACTAATTTTTTCTCGATCTCTCTTGATTTCTCTTGGTGTGTGTTTTCTTCGACTATATTTCCTAAGCCATGTCTGTTATGACAAACAGATGTATTTTATGTTCTTGTCAGTGGCAAGTTACCAATACTTCAATTGAGAATGACAGTCCAATATAGAATCGTAAGAATGTTATTAACGAAATGTTACTTTGCAGAAAAGCCAAGTTGAACCACGACTTTTCAAGATACACATGTAAATAAATATATTTGGGTAATATTCTTTCCCTCAATTCTCGATTGTATCGTTCGATTTGGGCCATTTTTGTATATGACGGTTAAGAAAAAATTTTCTATAGAACCTACGAAATGTTATTCTTCTATGTTCTTTTACTTGTCAGTGTCAGTCCGTTATTAATCATTACTGGAGAATCTCGTTAGAAACGCGGAAAAGGATAAAGGGTCCGGGACGGCTATATAACATTCAGTCAGTTAAGCACCATACGTGATATGGGCGATCATGTCTCGAAAGAGACATAACTGACCGGGCAGACGATTATCGCAGAGTAAGTTGCCTTCTGCGTTATATTGGTTGCCAACCAAGGCTATAGAACCCAATCTGTCTTATTTTTTAACCCATAACTGGAGGGAAGAGACGGATTAATACCTTTCTCAAGTGTATTTGTGCTTAAGTGAATGCAAGGAATTAGCCTGGAATTCGAACTCAGTCGTTCCAAGTCGATGGAAATGAAAGCTAGAAGTAAAAAATAAAGTGGAGATGCGATTCTAAAGACGGATGCTTAAAATTCCATCGATGAAGTATGTAAGCAAAAAAAAAGTTTAAATAACAATTGAAAGAAAATGAACGGTTATACTCACAAATACTTTTAGGAAAGTATCAATCCACCTCTTCTCTATTCAGCTATGGGTTAAATAGGGGAGATTGGGTTCTATAGTCTTGGTTAACAACCGTTCTATCGCTGAAAGTAATGACAACATACTGTGTGAAAATCTTCTGCCTAGTCAGTCACGTCTCTTACAACACCTGACTGATAATTAGAATTAAAAAGACATATATGATATATTTGAGTCTTACATCAGTTCACCTGAATTATTCTTTTTCTACTGTCTGCCTTCAGGTTGTGGGCCATGAAGGAAAGTGATAACGCTTTATGTTTATAACCATTAGAAATCTACGTATTTATACTAACGCTACGACTCAACGTTTTACTATCTATTTACATAGTATACTTAGTTAAGGTTACACGATGTTTTCTTCTGTCTTTATTAATATGCGTTAACAAGAAGTTAGAAGAGTTCCACGAGCGATAAATGCCATAAAAGAAAAAAATAGCATCGGATTTGAGGTTATAACTAGCAACTTCAACTGTGAAACAGTGAGACCTAGCTACCAATTTATCACTGCTCTCAAATTAGTTAATTTGAGGTATTAACGAGAAAAGCTCATCAGAACAATTACCATCAAAATATTTACAGAACAAGCAAAAGGTAGCTCTTAAATTCGTCCATTCGAGGTACCTCGAGGAAAGATCATCAAGACAATTACCATCGAAATATTTACAGAACAAGCAAAAGAAAGCTACGTTACGGTGGTTGGAAAGTGACTGATGCCAAGATGCCATGACAGAGGTGATAACGTCATAGGTTCTCGTTTGGAGTTTGTCAAGAATGTCTAGACACGTATCCGTAGCACCAAACCAAATAGGATAGTAATAATTGATGTTAACCGATTTGCCTAACCGTAGTCGTGGCATATCAGTTGATATAATCGTTCCATTTCATGTAAGCCTAATACATATGACCAGGGAGTTGAAATGAGTTGCTCCGCCTTAGGTTAACAACAAACATGCTGATAGTAATCAAAAAGGGTTAAAATAATTAATTGCGAGAAGTTTCGTTTAAAAGCAGTAAAATTAACAAGCTTTTCTTGCCTCAATGCACAGCAGATTGCGTTATTATCGAAGATAGAATAGATTGCTGATTTAATAATTAATTTCATCATGACATTTGATGCTAGACAATCACCTTAAAAACAAAAACAAACCAACAAGGAGTAACTCAGATGTGGTTCTAGTGACAATTTCTGAAAATATCGTGAACAGAGCAACAGAGAAACGAAGAATTTTTAAGAAGAATTAGAACTACAAAAAAACTACTATTAATAATCGGAAAGTGACAAGCTAAACTATATGATGTCGAAAGAAATATTGGAAAAATCTGACGGACATATTGAAAGCATAAGAAGTAAGAGGAATATTTAGTAATCTAACTAAAGAATCTGAATAAATATATAGATGAAGAAGAAAACATATTCAAATAATGAAAAAATAAAGCTCGGAGAATTTAAACACACACAACTCATAATGAACGTAGAAAGAAAGGAAACAGTGAACCCCTTGTAGATGCATCGGAATTAAATGGATTAAAGCCAAGAGCAGCAAAGACATAAAACGGCCAACAGTTACTTAGAGAAACAGATGACAGAAATTTGTGGAAAGCCATAATCGGCCACTTCCTTAGATGTCATGTCACATAAAAGAAGTCAATTGAAAACAATCTCTCTAAATGCAACGATACTTTACTATAACAATGTAATCTCGTCAGCGTTGAGCATACTTACTATTAAACTAATAGTGGTGGCATATCAGTCGATATAATCGTTCCATTTCATGTAAGCCTAATACATATGACCAGGGAGGTGAAAGGAGTTGCTCCGCCTTAGGTTAACATCAAACATGCTGATAGTAATCAAAAAGGGTTAAAATAATTAATCGCGAGAAGTTTCGTTTAAAAGCAGTAAAATTAACAAGCTTTTCTTGCCTCAATGCACAGCAGATTGCGTTATTATCGAAGATAGAATAGAGCCCTGGGTTACGCTAGCGTTGACGTAAAATGGTCTAGAGATGTGATAGTGTAAGACAACTTTCAATACACGGTTTGATAAGCAAGATCAAATCAAATAAAATCAATCAAATTTCACCTTGGGAAAAACAACAACTTGCTAAACTCCTTTCAAACACTTTCGAAGGATTCAAAACATTAGACCGAATTTCGCTATTCCTATTTAAAACTTTCAGCAATAACCGTCAACACATCAACAGCTGATCAAATGAAGCGAAAGATATATTGTGTGTCTAAAAGAAACCCATGCGAGGCGAGATCTGTGATCAATTTAGAGTTGATTAAAACCTCTAGTACATTACCAACGTAGTAGAAGAACCAGACGGTACTAAGAGAACACAGAAACTACAGATGATGATGATTTTCAACAATCTGGAAAATTGAATAATCATATTTAATATTGGAGACAAAAATGAATCATTTCTTTTAAGGATAATTGCTGGGAGACCAGTAAAACTGCAAATCTGAACAAGAAACGTGACCATCGAGGCGATAGCAAAACTGAAATAGATAGAATGCAAAACAAAAAAACTTGTTGGAGACCTTGAAGCCTTAACTCTTTTTTAATTTGCAGGTTGAACAGCGAATGATAATCCGAAAAATAATTGCAAATTCATTGAAAAACTGATACTTCAAGAAATAATCGAAAGCATGTAGAAGAAAACGTTAAGAAAATCACTTAAATTACTACGGAGAGTTCGGGTGTATTGAGGAGATTTGCTGTCACCTAATCCCTACCGAAATTCCCCAGTTACTCGAAAAGGGCAAAAACGTTTACTATAAATAACAATCTTTTACACATAAGAAAGAATAAATCATTAAAGCAATAATAATAATAATACGTCTTGTGTTTTAGTAAATAAAAAATCAAACTGTCTAAGCAATAATTATATTTGAGAAAATTGGTTCATATCTTAAATTGATTAAAGCTTTCGTCATTGTTTTTATCATTGACGTTTAGTTCAGGACGTCTAACCAACATTTCAATTCCGTTATCATTTCAAAGATCTGTGCACTTACGCATAACCATTTAAAAAAGAAAATATTAGCATAAATTATTCATTTCAGTATATAATATTAAACATATTTAATATAATATATTAAATATATTTTCTGTCAAACCAATTGTCAGGCACAAGGATAGTGTGGATTTTAAGCACTTTCTAAAGGTGCCGCACGCTAGAATCGCCTCCCTAATATTAAAACATCAAGTAATCACCTTCTTGATACGTCGACTACAATAAGATTCGAAACCGGATCTCATGGTCGTCAAACTACGGTTATAACGAATTGGACAGACGCCTATTTTGCAATGGTTGTGCAACTGACTTCCAAATATCAATCCTTCAATAACAAAGCCTCCTAATATTTTTTTTTATTTTCTTTCTTTTTGTTTTAGAAGGGTTAAGAAAACTTGAGAATCAATGCAGCCATAGAGGTTGACAGGTCGCTAAAGAAGAACGAAAAACCAGCCACTGTAAGAAAAGTAAAAATCACTTCACAGTCTTTCCTGACTTTTTTCTATTTAATGTAATAATAGGCATATTTCACCAGTCCAACGTATTTCGTTGTCGCTTATCCGTCCGCTATTAAAATAACTTTGTAGTTATTTAAGTTTCTGTTCTTACTTGATTTTGGTGTCTACAATCCGTAGTTCCTATGATGGTCCATTCCTTACAATATATGTTTAGTCAATTCTTTTGCTTTCCTTTACTATCTTCTATGTGAGCTCCTGTAGTTTCGATTCTTCATCTGTTATCAACACTGTGTTATCATAATATCTTATACTGTAAGATTGTGGCTTCTAATTGTGAATCCTAATAGGACTTCGAATTCTCTCTTTGGATTGCTTCAATGGCAATTTTGAAAATGTCTGTTAAGGATTTCAGTAGATGGTTTAAAGAAACTGAATTCGTTTTATAATCCATTTATATTGTTGTGGATATTGTTTTTATTAATTAGGATCCGATTTGTACCTCGACATATCTATTTATATGAATTAAATGAATATCTCAGTTGGTTTCCTCAGTTCATGAAAACAATGACTAGATTTTTATTCAATATATTTAAACATAATACTTGGTGGAGGAATATAAATTCTAAAAAGATTAATGCCAATTATACAGTTATCAACCGGAATGGGACGTTAATTTGTTACTACAGTTTGTTAAACCAATACCCTCTATTGCTTTGATACACTTACTTTAATGTGTAAAAGTTCAGTCTGACAGTTAATTGCCATGGGGATACACGTTTGAGCGGTCATATCTCCAAAGAGACATGGCTTACTGGGCAAAAGATTTTTCTACAATAGATTACCCTTATTTTCTGCGATAGACATGTTACCAACTAAAACTATAGAAACCAATCTGTCCACAGCTGGAGGGAGAAGTAATGGATTAATACCTCTCTAAAGAGTATTTGCGCGTACGTGAATGCCTCGAATTCAATTGGAATTTCTCCGATTTCTCGTTCCGAGCTTATAACAATGCGATATCCATTGCACTACAACACACATCCATAAAAGAACAATATGAATAAAGAAAAAAAGGCCTTTTCTTAGCCAACAAGTTTCGTCCTCTGGTGGATTTCATCAAAGCAAATGTAAGGATGATATTTTAGAACTGGTATTTATAAACGAAAGTAACAATATTGTTATTTATTATCTATTTCAAAATTATTATCGTTTGTCTATATTTCTGAGATGATATAGTATTTACATTATTCGTTCCATTCTCCTATTCTTTGTTGCCATTTCTACGACGATTCTGCCGTTGTATATCCCGGACTTCTTCATGTACTAGGAATTTCGAACCGAAATATTTATTAACAATCACTGGGGTATATCATTCTCATTCCTTGCGTAGTAATGCTCGATTGGAAGGTATGAGTTATCTCCCTCTAACTCTGCAAGTTAATTGTGGTATTGAACTCACAACTCTTTGGATCAAGTCACAGAAACTAATCAGCGGCTATATCCACCGAGCCATGTGTTATTAAGAACAAGAACAACTGATTTTTTAGGACTTATGAAACTAATATTCAGTAACCATTTTTACCAGAGTTCATATTGCAATTTTTTTTGTGTGTTAATGGTAACTTGTTTTTTATGTAATTGTCAAAATTTTGATGTTAAAATACTAAGGAAATCCATTAACATCCAAAATAAAAAAATTAATTTGAACAAAGATGAGGAACAAGAAGTTCGAATTATTAGTGCTATAGGTATTTTTGGTTTTGATCATATCATGTAAAATAAACTGCTCCTTTACACTACATCGAGGGAAATTGCAGAAATAATAAAAAACGTATCTATGAACACAAACAGTATCTTATACAGAACAATTTATCCAATGCATTAGGTATACATAAAAATACATTCAACGACAACTTTAATCTAAAGAATGCTACACATTAAAACAGGAAGTAACTTACTTAGACGGAAAAGTATCGAGAGTGCCGACATCGAATCTCATCAAAATATGAATATGTTTCAAATATTTCTATTTCTGAATAAATTCCTTCTTTCCTAAGCCAAAATAATATTTAAAAAGAGAACGGTAAAATTCATAACATGATGTCATTTAAAATAATTTGAATCTCTACACAGTTCCCATTGTGTCACATTCGAAGCATCGGAAGACTACCGCTATGCTATCGTTATTGCTATTTACATAACAATACATTACAGTTATCGTTATTGTTCTTTATATAAACTCAACTATTTACTGGTACATCACGCTACTTATACAGAGTCAAAACACCTTAATTTAATCCGTATTCCAAATTCAAATCGAAAATTTTAAATCAGGAAGCTTTCACCTTAGACCTTTGTAGAATTGGCTTTGGTGTAAGTACTTCCCAGAAATGTTCAATCCCGGTTTCTTTATGTCAAGGATCAATCGTTATCTGTTTTCCTTATAATCCTCTGGAGTCAAACCATGAAAATATAAAAATAAATTAGAAAATTCACAAGCAATACATTTTCATAGTAAAATAAATTACCAGCAATACATTTTTGTAAAAGAAAAATTACCAAATCTCCCAGGCGAACCAAGGATCAAAGAACATTCTAAAATGAAATTGAAAATATTGACATGAGGAGAAATTTTCTCGCTCTAATGATGCCGGAAAGGAAATGATTCGAGAAAAATTACAACGTTAATAAAGATATGTATAGATTCATTGGCCTGCAAGCAAATAACATTTTGGCATTAAATGACTCATAAAGAGATTATATGCCATTAAACAAACCAAATCAAAACAAATTTTATGATTCTCACTTTCTATCACACCCCAGTTCGAGAAAAATTACAACGTTAATAAAGATAAGCATAGATTAATTGGCCAGAAAGTAAATATCTAAAGAAGCCGGTACTGAAAATAGAAACAGCGAGAGATGCAGATGATTAAGAACATTTTCTAAGACAAGATTACCAACAAACAGTCCTCCTGTCAGTTATTATTATAAACAGAAACGTGTAAGTTGAATTTTGAAGTAGATGGAACCTGATTTTTTAACAGTCGTTTGAGTGCCAAGTGTTCCACCAGGAACAACAACCTTGTCGGATTTCGGGCGGAGAGACACCCAGACGAGGTTATGCCGAAAAGCAGAATCTAGTCTGGGGAAAAGTAGGCAAGACCCGATCCCACTTATGCCGTGTCTACAGGGAATTTTAGAGCGAACATACGCACACGGAAATTCCAACTTAAAAACTACCTTGTGCAATATCACGCCTCAGGGAAGAGGATTTGGATATAATCCAGTCGTTTAAGTTTTAATTCTGGCCTATATTGGATGCATCTTTACGTCTCTTATATAGCAGATATTCGCCGAAGGCAATATATCTTCATATTCAGAAATAAACCTCGAGCTACTCCAGATCTTCAATTTGGCAAACTTTTTTTATGTAGCCTCATATGTTGTTCATTTTTCCTTCTTTCTCCTAATGTCTTAAAAATATTACTATTTTGTGCAGCATTTAACATTTTTAAAAAGTCTACTTTTGTGGGCTGCACGCGACCAGCATACAACAAAATTTAGCTAATCCCTAAGCTATAGTTTAGATCATACATGAAAATAGCCAATCATCTCAACTTAGAATTTTGTAGAATCCATGTAATATTTTTCGTTTAGGATTTACTTTTGTAAATGCATTGTAGTTTTTGCTATAGAAGATATTTACGCAAGGCAGCACGCCATCATATTAAGAAATAAACCTCCAGTTTCTCCATATCTTAATACAATATAAAAATAATTGGTCATTATTAAAAGAGATTTATAAAACCATATCCAAGCTAAGAATAATTTTTTTCTGAAAAAATAAATAGCAAATTCTCTAAAGTAGAAAGGGTGACAAATAAAGTTTTTAAAAAATGATGATGGATATAGAAAGTCAAGGAGTTCATAAAATAATTAAAACTGACGACGGTTAGATTTGAAAGTGTATTTTCTTTGCTGCCATAAGAAAAAATTATCTAAAAAGATTATTGCTGGCAAAATTTAGCACATAAAGTCTTTCGTTGTGGAATGTTGGGATATAATTCGGTATTCACTGAGTAATCAATAAATTTATACGACATTATTTTTTAAATTACGTCACCTCAAACAATCCGAAAAAGTATATTAAGAACTCTCTCTCTCTATCTCTCTATCTCTCTATCTCTCTATCTCTCTCTCTCTCTCTCTCTGCTCCTTTCTTTCGATCTTGAAGAATTTAAATTCGATAACAATCATCATCTTGTGTTATTTCGAACTCACTTTTTTATTGTCTTTTCTCCTCACTAGTTTTACTCATTTTTTTTCACTCAGACCCCTTGCAGTGTTATTACGTGTTCTGGGATGAAATAATTTAAAAAATACGCAAGGGTTTTACTGAGTGTGAAAAAAACTGAAAAACATGGGAAAGAAAAAAATAAAAGAACAAGATTCAAGGACACATGAATGATGTTGACGTTGCATTTAGCTGTTTCAAGATCACAATTAACAGGAAAGGAAGTTCCACAAACACGAAATGTGAGAGTAGAGATGTATGGTTACATCTAGTAATTTTAGCACTAAAATGATAGTATCTAGCTTCTAACCTAGTACTATATAAATTCGAATATCAAAGAAAAATTAGCTCATAAGAATTATTACCATGAAAATATTTATGAAAAGGCTACAGTGAAATTTCTTCATGACGATGGAGAAATGGCTTAAGTCGAGAATGGCAGATCATGACCAATAAAATTGCAGATTCTTCTTTTGAAATGTTTAATTCGAACCACATAGCAAAAGTACTGAACCAAATGAGGATGTAGTACTGAAGGCAGAAACGAAAAGTAGAACGGTGTAAGATAGATTCTAAAGGAAAAAAATGCAGAGCACGACACAAGGACGCAAATTTCCGAGCTGCAAAAACGAATTAATTCAAAATAATCTTTTCAATTCATGTCAAAGGAAAAGCGTGAAGTAAAAAAAAGTGCAATGAATTACTCTCCAGAAGTTGAGCATGTTTATAGAAAGCAAATAAGTTTCTCTAAACCGTTTTATTTTCAGTGATGTTGTGGCGCCAACTCGCAATGAGTTCCGATAGCACGTGCCCTACTTGCAATATAATATATAAGCCACTAGTAGAGAGTGCAGCTACTCTTCATAATACAATATTGAGACAATAACACATTAAAACCTGAAGATATTATACAATATTCCAGGCGATTCTGGATCATTGGTAATAATCTTTAAGTTTTTCAGCCACTCAAAGGTCAATATCCAATGGAGAGTTTCTTATTGAAATAGAGGCTGATTTCGCTGCGACATGTCTATTATTATTTAGATGTTGTTATATTTGTAGTTTCTAAGAGCGTATACCTCTCGATAACAGAAAGATTGGCATTTGAATCAGAGAAATTACCGCCATAAAATTTTGAAAATATTGAATAGCAAAAGCACAATAACATTTTATCGCTGCATTATTTATATAGAGTTAAGCATTGGCCATTATTAACGTGCTAGCTTAAACACAGTGAATCAAGTATGATACTAAATCGATTTAAATAAGAATGTATTTAATATACACTGAATATTCTGTTAAATAAACCTAATGGTGTTGCAACTCTTTCATAAATATAAAGAAAAAGAATAGGAAAATCGAAACATGATGATATTCTTCGAATTGGTCTTTTCTGCCTAAGAATTTTTAAGCACAACAGAATTCCGCAACTTGCGGCGTATAAGTCAACCCATGCGTACAAGCTAATTTCAAGATTTAGCTGAAAATTCTAAGTTAGGCTTATACCTACCGTATAGGTCCACCTAGAAACCTACAGTCGGCTACCACTGGCTCAAAACTTAGGCAAACATGTAAATGAAGTTAAGCAACAGTGTTGACAAAAAAAAACAAACTGTGGAGCAAATTGATATTTTCTCAAACCCACCTTTTCTTATGCAAACGATACTCAAACAGACTAACATACATTATAATAAGTCCAAAGAAAATTGTTAAATTCCCTTCATTTTAACATCTCGTGACATTGTCTTTCACATGAAGGAATTCTAAAACTAAACCTTTTTGTTAATCTTTTTGAATGATTTGTGAGTGTTTTTTTAAATACAGTTTTCCTCTTGTCTTCTTTTTATTTAACCATATATATATATATATATATATATATACATATATATATATATATATATATATATATACTAGCCAAATAGTGGATTTTTGGATCAGCATACGGTAGTATGAAAACAGTGCTGAATGCTTACCAAACGCAAAGGAACGGAATATTCAAAGCTAACAACATGTTAAAGAGCATAACACACTCTACTTACTTGCTACCCAGGTTTCGACCACGGAGGTCTATTCAGGCAAGCCAGTAATCTGCATGTTTAAGTTGCTTGCTTATATACCCGGGAACCAGAATATCAGTCACATATTGAAGGAAATGAACAATAGAAGCCCCATCGTGAAATGAAGTATACTTCGGAAGGTCCGGCCGTGTTGTGTTGGTGACAAGGTTTGCGAGTTGTGCTAAGAGGAAAAACTGGCTTTTGTCACAGACCACGACAGAAAATTTATTGAATAAAAGGTCTGAAGTTATGACGGGGTGTAGACATTCAAGAAAGTATGCTTTGGGATTATACAAACCTGGCTGAATGCGTTAGTATGTACTTACCTCCCCTTCTGTGAGAGTTCCGCCGGGCGTGGGCGTGAGGATGCCCTCATCCTTTCGCTAATCGAATCGATAATCGAAAAAATCGGGTTATAGAAGTAGTGATTAGTTGCTTGGGCGGCATATAGCATTGTCAGACTCTCTGCCTTCGGGCGGAGAGTAAACCAGATAAGGCTATGTCTCGTCTGGGGAAAAGAAAACAATCAATTTTGGCCCGAGCTATATGGCACAGATTAACGACATTAAAAAGGCCTTGTGCAAAATTCTGTCTACAGTGAAGAGGCAGGTAAATATTCTACTTGCCTAAAGAGACCTGCGTGGTCTGAAACTGAGTCACAAGTAACTGGTATGTTTTCTGTTCTTTAACATGAACACACACACACACACACGCATGCACACACGCACGCACGCACACACGCACTCACACACACACACACACACATATATATATCTAAACTTATTTATAAATATGAACTTTGTCTGTGTGTGTATGTGTCTGCATGTGTGTGTCCGTTGCCTATAGATTCCGAAACGGCTGAACCGATTTTCTTGAAAATTTATACAGTTGTACTATAAGCGTGTGCGAGTGTTCTTAGCTAGGTGTTGTGTCGAGGTACCCCTGATAAATGTCGAAAATCAATAATCGAAAAAATCGGGTTATAGAAGTAGTAATCCGATTTTAATCAAATTTGATACACTCATAGACAAAGGCATAAGAAACAATATTCAAAAGTATCAAGGTTGCAGTTATTACAATAGTGTAGAAAACCGATAATATATATAAAAGGCAAGATGTTTGTGCCTGTGTATGTTTATCTGTCTGTATGTCCTTTATACAAATCCACAATTTTAATCTGATTCTCACCAAACTTCACACAAATATTCTTTAGGCTGAATCTGAATCTAATCGCTTGATTAGTTTTAAAGCTTTCATTACACCCGAACAACGCCGGGCTATACTGCTAATATATATATATAGAGAGAGAGAGAGAGACAGACAGACAGAGACAGACAGACAGACAGACAGACAGTTAAATTGCCTACATCTGCATTAAGCACTTTATGAAAAGTAAAAATTAACAAACTGTGGAATATATATATCTATCGGTTTATACCACCAAAATTATATATATATATATATATATATATATATATATATAGATAGATAGATAGATAGATAGATAGATAGATATGCATGGAACGGTATACGGTCTATAAGTGTCTTATTATAAGTTTAAAATTCAAATTATTTTGGGCAATTCCACTGTCCTTACCTCGATAATAGTCTGTCCGACGAAAAATATAATGTTTCACAAGCAGAACATTGGCTGATGCTATGTCGGGATTAACTTGCTGCTTTTGTCCGGTTGTCTCCGACCAATTTGATGTATTCATCGTGTAGACACAATCACTTTTGATTTTCTAGTCATGTCAAAAATATCGAACGAAGCACACGAAAACATATTTCAGGCGAATTGCTTCCCCCACCCAAAAAAAAGTAAAAATAAGGAATGACTTCCAAATGGACATTTACTTATTCCAAAGACATCAGATTTCACATGAACCTATGTTTTCCGATTGAAAATAAGAATGTTATAATAAAGCAGGAAAAATTGTCGGTAATCATAGAAAAGTTGAGCTATGTGTGAGAATAAGGCGTGAATATATGCCACCGTATATAGACTTTTACATTTTCACCGCTTCCACAGCCACACTCAAACATACTTATATATAAATGCCAAAGAACGAAATGTTTAGCACTTATTTGCTTCCTAGGTTTGAACAATACCAGTTTCGTCATTCAAGTAAATGGTAAACCGTTTGTTCTTTGATATATTTTCGGCTCTGCATATTCAGTACTTTTGTTTGTGCATTGAGCACATTGTGCACAATCGTCCGCTCGTCAAGCCAGTATCTTATTTACTGTTATATATATATATATATATATATATATTCCAAAATTTACATTCTGTTGAATAGCTATTTTAGCGAGAAAATTCTCGCTTCATCAACAACCATCAAAAAAAAAATATTTGGTTAATTGTTATATATTCAATAGAATTCCGCGTAATTCCCCACCCCCCCCCCTTTTTTTAGTTTGTTCTTGTGGTTTATGTTGACCTTTTTATTGATTTGATCTTTTCCAGTTACACATTCTTTGCACCTATCTCCGATATCGAGCACTTTACAATAAAATCCCTGCTTGCCAAAATACATTTTATCAGTAAAACTGCTAAATAAACAATCTTCTCGACAAATTCTGTCACAACTCAACACTATATGAATATATATATATATGTGTGTATGTTCGTGTGTGTGTGTGTGTGTGTGTGTGTGTGTGTGTGTGTGTGTGTGTGGTCATGTGTGTCTTTCTTCCAACATTTTGATGTTTTGCCCTTTGATCAGTTTTCATGAAATCGGTTGGTCCTAGAAGTATTTACTATTTACTCATCGTATGTATACATACATACGAGCACACACACAAATATATACATACATCTTGGTGCAAAAGATGTGCTTTCCTTTAAAAAGTACACCAGAAACCCGCCTACTGTGACAGTCTTTATGACAAAGGTGAGAAACATGCGACTTCAAATGGTGACTTCTCTTTACAAAGTAGAACGCATGTCACAGTTTTACGATTAATGTCTTGAATACGCAAGTCGATAAGCGTAATATTAACTGTTGAGATATAAGAAAAATGGGACGTCAGTTTCAAATATGATAGTTCACTATAATAACTTTTAAAGTAATGCATAGAACATATACGTGCGTCTACTGCTATGAAGGTTGGGTCACTCTGTCACAAATCTACCATTCATCCGTGCATTGAATATTGTTGCCATATCTGGTCAGGTGCTCCTGCTAGCCATCTCGAATTTCAAGACAAAATCCAAAGAAGGATCTGCAATGTCATAGAGCCTGGCATCGCATCTCGGCTTCAGTCACTTTCTTATCGACGTGATGTGGCTTCCTTATGTCTTTTCTAGAAATATTTCCATGACAACTGTTCTGATGAGCATTTTTCTCTGGTGCCCCGATAACATACATTTACATGTTATTTATCTCGTTTGGCATCTAGGTTCCAACATTTTACCGTTGAGATAAATAAATATAACCACCACTTCGACTCTAAATGTCTCCTTTCCCGCACTTACTGTGTGGAACTCCTTTCCGTTTAATAGTTTTCCTGTTAGTGACAACCTCCAAAAGTTAACATGCAATGTCAATTGCCATCTTCCTTCTTTCTCTCTCTCTCTCTCTCTCTCTGAATTCCATCCATCTTTAATCCTTTCATCAACACTTATTATACCCTCCTCCTCTCTCTCTCCCTGTGTGTGTGTGTGTGTGTGTGTGTGTGTGTGTGTGTGTGTGTGTATATACCCCCTGCGCACTAGTGGTGGTTCCGCCTTGCTTGTGGTGATATGATGAAAGAAATATATACATATATGCGTGTGTGTGTGTATTTGTGTGCGTGGAGAGGAGAGAGGGATGCAGAAGTAAATTTTAAAAAAATCACTATTTTCTTCCGATTTTGTGATTTGCGGTGCAGTGGATGTGCAGTGCAGTGGTTGTGCATTGTGGTGCAGTGGATATCGGCTCGGAACGCCAAATCGGGAAACCGAGTTCGAATTCCCTGCATTCACTTACACGCAAATATCCTTCGGAAAGTTATTAATCATCCACTTTCCTCCAGTTATGGGTCAAATAACAGGGCAGAATAGTTCTATAGTCTTGGCTGGCAACCAGTCTACCGCAGAAAATAATGGCAGTTTTCTGCCCAGGCAGTCATGGCTCTTTCGAGACATGATCGCCCAAACGTGTATCATGTATGGCACTTAACTCATTGATGTGCTTTGCATACCCAGATCAGCAAAGTTAAGTTTATTAAAATATATGTTATTTCTATTAAAATTAAACATAGCAATGTTTAGTATGAAATGTAATAAAGTAAAAAGAGATGCGATATATGATATAAAATCAAATCAAAATAGCTGTCATATATGTTAACCAATCAATAGTTTTATCTTAATGCGGTTACACGTCTGGGAAACTGGGTGTTAAGATACAACAGTGAGTTATTCATGTATCTATCCATACTTAATTCTACATTGTTATTAATTGTTATCATTATCGAGCATTTTATTTACACAATACTCTTTTATTTACACAATACTCTTTTATTTACACAATACTCTTTTATTTACACAATACTCTTTTATTTACACAATACTCTCACATTTTATTTACACAATACTCTTTTATTTACACAATACTCTCACATTTTATTTACACAATACTCTTTTATTTACACAAAACTCTCACATTTTATTTATACAATACTCTCACATTTTATTTACACAATACTCTTTTATTTACACAATACTCTTTTATTTACACAATACTCTCACATTTTATTTACACAATACTCTTTTATTTACACAATACTCTCACATTTTATTTACACAATACTCTCACATTTTATTTACACAATACTCTCACATTTTATTTACACAATACTCTTTTATTTACACAATACTCTCACATTTTATTTACACAATACTCTTTTATTGACACAATACTCTCACATTTTATTTACACAATACTCTTTTATTTATACAATACTCTCACATTTTATTTACACAATACTCTTTTATTTACACAATACTCTCACATTTTATTTACACAATACTCTTTTATTTACACAATACTCTCACATTTTATTTACACAATGCTCTTTTATTTACACAATACTCTCACATTTTATTTACACAAAACTCTTTTATTTACACAATATACTCATATTTTATTTACACAATACTCTTTTATTTACACAATACTCTCACATTTTATTTACACAATACTCTCACATTTTATTTACACACTACTCTTTTATTTACACAATACTCTCACATTTTATTTACACAATATTCTTTTGTTTACACAATACTCTCACATTTTATTTACACAATACTCTTTTATTTAAACAATACTCTCACATTTTATTTACACAATACTCTTTTATTTACACAATACTCTCACATTTTATTTACACAATACTCTTTTATTTACACAATACTCTCACATTTTATTTACACAATGCTCTTTTATTTACACAATACTCTCACATTTTATTTACACAAAACTCTTTTATTTACACAATATACTCATATTTTATTTACACAATACTCTTTTATTTACACAATACTCTCACATTTTATTTACACAATACTCTCACATTTTATTTACACACTACTCTTTTATTTACACAATACTCTCACATTTTATTTACACAATATTCTTTTGTTTACACAATACTCTCACATTTTATTTACACAATACTCTTTTATTTAAACAATACTCTCACATTTTATTTACACAATACTCTTTTATTTACACAATACTCTCACATTTTATTTACACAATACTCTTTTATTTACACAATACACTTTTTTTACACAATACTCTCACATTTTATTTACACAATACTCTTTTATATACACAATACTCTCACACTTTATAAAATGTGAGTGTATTGTGTAAACAAAAGAATATTGTGTAAATAAAATGTGAGAGTTATGTGTAAATAAAAGAGTATTGTGTAAATAAAATGTGAGAGTATTGTGTAAATAAAAGAGTATTTATTTACACATAACTCTCACATTTTATTTACACAATATTCTTTTGTTTACACAATACTCTCACATTTTATTTACACAATACTCTTTTATTTAAACAATACTCTCACATTTTATTTACACAATACACTTTTATTTACACAATACTCTCACATTTTATTTACACAATACTCTCGTTTATGAACAGTAATTCAAAGGTCGATGGTTGTTAATTTATTTTTTTTTTTTGGTACAAACATTTTTTTGTTTTAAAATATGCTAACAATATATATATATATATATCAATTTTGTTTTTATATATATATATATATATATATATATATATATATATATATGTATATATATATATATATGTATATGTATATAGTATTGTAACTAAGTTGTTGAACTCGTAGGTTTATTTAACCTTTTGTTCATGCATTCACTTTTATAAAGAGTGCTCGATACAAATGTAAACGTTATACTGTGTTGGTTGTTACAATGTTTTTAAATTCATAGTATCACTACACAAAAAGTTTCTCATATTTCGAAGCCAGCTCATTATATTTTTGGCTTCATCAAGTGATTTTTTAGAAATCTAAAGAATCACCTTTAAAAACATTGTAACAACCATCACACAGTATATATATATATATATATATATATATATATATATATGAAGATAGATAAGTCAAGTGGCGAGCAGGTCAGAGAAGTCATATCTGTGAGTGTTGACTTTTTCACACTAGCACGTTAAGTTTCTCCTGTGGTTTAAGATAAAGGTTGCTTCTACTTTAAAGAGAAAGGTTGCCTCCTATATATATATATATATATATACACATGAGAAGTAACCTTTATATTAAACGTAATTCATTAAATACAAAGAAGATTTAATTAATCTTTTATTTAGTTTTTCCGGCATCCCTACGTTTGTACGCATCGTAGGTGAAAAGGTGGAAAGGAAATTTACATTAATTTTTATTGTCCCAAACGCTTTCAGTTTTTTCTTTGCCCATTTTCAAGGGTATTTTGCTTTTGGTGTTGTTAGTTTTCTCTCATGCTTTGACTGTGTTTTTTTTTTGTATTGTTTTGAATATGAGCATTTATTCCGATCCTTCGTATGTTGAGTTCGGCTGAAATTCCCGTGAGAATATTTCTATTTAAAAAATTATAGTTATATCACTCAATTTCTACTGTTACATAAGGTGAGGTTGATAGTAATAGATAGGTGTTTAATAGTGGCTACTCTAATAGTGAGTTTCTGGCAATGTGATTTATATAGAAAATATAAATCACATTATATAAATATATGTTATATAGAAATATATAAATCACATATATAAATATATGTTTTGGAAAATAATTTTTCTAAGGGAATTAATAGTTAGATGATTAATGTTTTTAGAGAACTTTGGCTGGTAAGTGACACGCGAGACGTCTATTCAAGGTGGTGATAGTATGTCTAATAAAATAATTGAGTAGTGACAAGAAACACAGTCTTGTTTAGGACAGGGGAATTGACACATTTATTGGTCATCGGTAGTACAGATTTGATGGGATTATTTTGAGAAGTGACAACAAGGTTTGCGGTCATTCATTTTCTGTAATATATCATAAATTTTATGTTTTTCTGGAATTACGGTAGAAATATATTGTTTAATGAGGTTTTGTATATCGGCCTGTATAAATTCATTGTGCATCTGGTTGAATTATTACAGTAAAATATGCTAATGTTTTGTTTTGAGATATTTTTATTATTGGTGTAGTGTGATTTTTGTTGGAAAGATTTTATTTGTTTATCAATGATGTAGCTTCTAAAATCTTTGTTGGGAATGCTTGTTTTATGTGTTCACTCAGAAATATGTTTTGGAAAGAGGAATTTTAGTCTCCTTCATATATAATAATAATAATAATAATAATTTTATTCTTGCAGCGTAAGACCAAAGTTTTTTCGCTAGAAACTTTCAGGCAAATATTATACATAATAATATGGATCCAAAATGCAGGTTTTGTGATAAACACCAAGAAACAATATACCACCTAATCTCAGGCTGTTCTGTGCTTGCTCCAAATGAATATAAAAATCGCCACTATAGAGTGGGGCAATATTTACATTGGACAATATGCAAACACTAAGGAAAATCTGTAAACAAACACTGGTATGAACATCACCCAGCACCGGTTACAGAAATATAAAATGTCACTATTCTATGGGATTACACCATTTACACAGTCAGAAAAATTGAAGCAAATAGGCCAGACATTATTGTTAAAAACCAGAAAGAGAAAACCTATCTATTAATTGATATGACTTGTCCAGCGGATTGTAACATAGCAACCAAGGAATTTGAAAAAATTTCAAAATATAAAGACCTAAAAATTGAAATAGAAAAAATGTGGAAATTGAAAACAAGAGTTGCGCCAGTGATAGTAGGTGCACTTGGAATGATAAAAAAGTGGAACAAAACAACACACTGAAAGAATTCCTGGAAACCCCAGCTTAAGAGATATGCAAAAAATTGTCTTATTAAGTACAGCCCAAACATTAAGGAGAACTTTGTCTATGTAACGCTGGGGATGATGGGGGGACAGAAAAACAAGAAATGGAGCCATAACAACACACCACGACCTGCCTTAGGTCTTCCCGCAGACTTGGTTGGTAGTGCGACCATAGCAGAAATCGAAATATGATGAAAAATGATATAATGATAATAATAATAACTTGTCTGCTAACTGACATAGTTTCTCCTACGTATTGTAACATAGCAACTAAGGAATTTGAAAAACTATCAAAATATAGACACCTAGGAATTGAAATAAAAAAATGTGGCAACTGTAAACAAGAATAGTACCAATAATAGTAGGTGCACTCAGAATGATAAAAAAATGAGACAAAACAACACATTGAAAGAATTACTGGAAAACCCAGCTTAAGGGATAAACAAAAATTATCTTGTTAAGTACAGCCCACCCACTAAGAACTTTGGCTATGCAACACTGGTAATGTATGGGAGATAGAAAAAATGAAATGTAGACCTAATAACACACCACGACCTGCCTTAGGTTTTTTCCGCAGTCTTGGTAGGTAGTGTGACCATAGCAGAAATGGAATTATGATGAAAATTACATAATAATAAAATATCCAATTTTTACGGAAAGGAGACTGCAAAAAACTATTATGAACGTCACTCTGACTCAGTTAAAGAAATAAGACTTGTAATAATTTTATGAGACTTTACAATACGCACAGATAAAACAATAAAAATTAAACGCCTAGACATCATTATCAAAGGCCACAAGAACATAATGTGCTTTCTTATTGACATGATAGTCTCTGCTGGTTGTAATGTATCTATGAAGATCTTTAAAAATCTATCAAAATACAAGTCTCGTGAAGTGGAAATCTCAGAAACGTGACACATGAGGATATGAATAATTCCACTTTTATTTCGAGACCTCGGATTGATTAGAAAAGCTTCTGATTTATTAAAATATGTATATGTATGTTTGTGTCATCTTCATTTAATCAAGATTAATTCAAATGAAGACAATTATATTTTTAGTATTATATTTAGTAGTGTGTTGTTTTTGTTGTTGTTTTTTCCCCTAATTAACGTTCGATAAAATTTCAGTTTTTTGTTTTGTTTTGCTTGATTACATTCTAGACATTGAATCATATTGAAAAACTTTTAGTCAATTTATTGATAAACGATATTTTGTTGGTTACATTCTGGTATTTTGTGGAAAGTCTACATTTCAGATTCAAATATAAGTGCATCGCATAAGTGTTATATTTACAACCGTTTTACATATTTTGACTGAAATATAAATAATTTACGCGTACAGTTATGAATGTTGTCATTGTCGTCACCCGATTGAATCTGAAATTTCACTCACACTATTCCCTTTCGCTCCTCTACTGGTGGTGTTGGTGTGAATCAGAGTTTGATGAGGCCATTCGCGTGAATTTGATTTTGGTGGATAACTCTGATTTTGGAAGAAACGCTTCCTTTGCGTCTCAAATGGGATTGATACAGGCGACATATGGCAAACCTGGTTGCATTGGTCTGTCAAATGTTTGTTCTGTCAAGGTCCGTTTCTTTACGCTAGCCCGACTGGCCCTGCCGTCTTCCGCCGGATCGACCGTTGAGCGAGTATTGATCTTTGCCAATTTTGCTGCTGAATTCTTCAGGGGTTGGTCGTGTTCAGTCTGGTTATTTCTTTTCGACCTTTCCGCAATGAGTGGTCATACAATTGTTGTCACTGCAGACAGCTTTGCTCTTAGGATCACTGAGATAAGTAAGCCCTCTACCATAACGAAGAGCGTTCATAAATATTTTACACTAGATATTGGAGTTCGTTATCAAATGTACCACTTTGACTTATTATTACTTAAAAGGAAAATAACAGAAACGAATCAATAAATAAGAAAAGAATAAAACTAATAAAAGAATAAAATTATCATTAAATATATGAGAATATTTTTTATTATTCTTCTGGCTAAAACTATAAATTTTTAGAGATAAATAATGAAGAGTGAAATTCACTAAAGATCAAAAAAATTAATAGGAATTTTTTTATTATTCTTTTACATATATTGAATATTTTATGCAAATTTCCTGTGATAAAAGATGTTTAACACTGGATGCTACTTTTGTTTAATAATATTTTCTAGCATTTCTACTCTTTCCCTATAGTGAGAGACATATACGACTGTGGTTTTATCCAGTAATATTTGTCTCATGTCGATATTTATGTTATTGTAGCTTGCGATATGTTGACCTATATGTGCACGAATTAGAGTTTCAGTAAGAAAGAATTTGACATACGTGCGGTGTTTGTGTGGACACTGTAAGAATTTATTGCTTTTTTCTCATTGATATTGAAAAATAATACTTTTACACTGGAGCTGTTTTAATTTTTTTTAAACTTTTATATGCGTTCAATGCATACATGTATGTTGCTACAAAAACGCAAATACACACATTATATATATATATATATATATATATATATATATATATATATATTAAGAGAGAAAGGGAGAGAGATAGTTAAATGATCTACATCTGTATTGATCAATATATAAAAAGTCAAAATTAATAGATTGTTGATAGATGTGGAAACAGGCTTGGATACTGATAGCATGCTCTCGTTATCCGATCAAGCTCTCTAGAGGAGAAAACTTTAAAAATAGTAAGCACTTCTGCGATTTGCGCATTTCTCTTCAATCATGAATTGAATTCCCTCGGCTGCTAGCGTGTGTATACACCGCGTATATATAAAACGTTCAAGTTCCCTTCTCTCTTGGCCATCTGAAGATAGTTTAGGGGTAGACTCTTCGATTAATACTAAATCGGTCGAGTTTTGATCCAGACCTTTCAAGCATATATATATATATATATATATATATATATATATATGCTTGAAAGGTATTGATGGGTTAAGTTCCCAATGTCAGGGATACAATACATATAGATATAAAAATGGACATTGAATGCACCACCCAGAGGCGATAGTTTCTTTCTTTTTTACATTTTATATGGGTTTACATTTTCATATAATGCAGTGGATATCGGCTTGAAATGAGAAATCGCAGAACCGAGTTAGAATTCAAGTTCAACTCGTTGCATTATGCCCAAATACCCTTAGAAAAGGTATTAATCCGTCTATTCCTTCCAGGCATGGATTAAATAACAGGCTTTTATTTGGATGACTCCGCTTAAATATAACACGCTAAAACTCCCCCTCTCTCAGTCTATGCGCCTATGACTTAGGTAGTAGAAGCTCCGACTGACCCCAAGTCGGTCGAGTTTCTATCCTGGCCAAAAGCAAGTAGATGTAAAGCAACACTGATGAGCTGTGATACAGCAAAACAGGTTTGAATGTTGACGAAACATATATTTATATATATGCCTGTAAAGTTGTTGATGGGTTAAAGTGCTCAATAAACGTTATACTGTAAAAATATAGTTTTGGTTGGCAACCAATCTACCGCAGAAAGTAATAACATCCTACCGTGGGATGATCTTTTGCTCTTTTATATATATATATATATATATATATATATATATATATAAAAGTAGTGAATGCGTAAAAGGTAGTTCGTGAATGTATGTGAGAATGTTTATAATTCATACAATCAAAATCAAAATTCAATTTACAGGTACTTCTCTACGCACGGATTATGTATGTGCATATGATTTTTGCGTTCGAAGGCAATTATTTGAATATTATTTATAATATTCCTAATCGGTAAAAATATGTTTGTGTGTGTGATGATTATGTTAGAATTCTAAACCTAAAGGAGACTGTTTCCACAGCATAAGTACAAAATTTGTATGTCATCAATTTTTTCTACACAAATCTTCACAACGAAATCAAATTATCTGTGAGATTGTCTAGTGGCTAATTTCTAAAACTTAACTCGTCGGACCTCATGCGTCGAAAAAAGGTGGAAAGTTGATTATATATAGGAAGTGATATATATATATATATATATATATATATATAAAAGAATAAGGAACGAAGAAAATAATTGCAACGTTCAAAACATTAATTTAAAACATTGCTCACTATAAAAATAGAGTATTTACTATTTATTATTATACTTTAGGACATGTACAAACTATAAATTACAGCAAAACTGTATATTTTGATTTGACACTGAAAGAACAATGTCTCATCATTACCATCATTATTAATTATCTAATGAGATATTGTTCGTTCAATGTCGAAACAAAATGTACAATTTTGTAGTAGTTTGTAGTTTCTGCATTTTCTAAAGTATAAAAATAAATATATATAATTTTATTGTATTTTTAAATATATTTATTCATTTATATATATGAAGATTTATATATATATATATATATATATATATATAAACACACAAACATATATATATGCAAATACATATATGTAAAGTTATGGCTTTATATGGTTTGTGATATCTTGGTAGTAATGTAGTCTGATATGTAAAATAATTCAAATAAATGCGGATACGTAGAGACAAATATATATATATATATATATATATATATATATATATATATATATGAGGGAGAGAGAGAAATGTAGCAACAATAATGAAATGAAGAGATATGAACATCTGAATAACTGAGGAAATAATGAAAGATGTATGAATAGCGTATGTGAAAATCAATATTCACATACGCCATATCTATATGTTTATATATATATATATATATATTTGGTGCATTTGTGTGTGCGTGTCTATGTGTATGTGCATAGCCATGTGTACAAATACTTCGTCTATTTGCGAGTGCATATATTAACATGTGTGTTAGCAGTAGCTTCTTTGCATCTTGTCCGTGTGTTCACATAACATTATGTAGATATGCATATTCAAATGAAACTCTTCTCCTTTGTTCGATAAATGCCCAACGACACAGTACGAGACAGTTCGCCATTTTGGCACTGGCATTTCTGCCATTGTTATATTTTTCTCGCGCATTCAAAGTGCGTAGAAATAGTGGGAAATCGTAATTATTCTGATCGGGAGAAGAAATGAAAACTAAGGCGAAGAGGAATAGGAAGGAAGTGTTTCGGAATGAGAGAAGAACTCCGCAAGAAAGGTGAGGAAAAATGAACATAGCAATGAAGCATTTCTTCATACGTGATTATGGCCTATTGTTAAGTATTTATGAGGATATCAGTGTAGATAGAGACTAACATTTAAGGAACAAGAGCAATAAAGATTCAAAGAAGAAAAAAGAAGTCAGAAAAGGAATTATCTAAAAATAATAATCAGAGATAGTCGAGGCATACCAAGAACGTATGACGGTTCATAACAGTCAGGCATGAGAGAAATAGGCGACGACGATGACTTTAAAAGAAGTAAAAAAAAGGTTATGACGAATAGATAACGAGTGATAGAAAATAATTAAAAAGAAAGCGCAAAATGAAAGAAAATAGTAAAGCAGGTAAAAGTGAAATACTAAAAGAAGTAATAAAGAAAGAGAAGACAAGAACATGAAGAAGAGGAGTGGGAGTAGCGAAAGAAAAGACGTACCTAAAGCAATAACAAATAATAATAATAATAATAATAATAATAATAATAATTAGAAGTCGTGTCTTGCCATATGAACATCGTCTCTTGACGGGAGGGCGTCCACCGCGTATTCATGAATAGAAGAAAGATAAACCCTAGAAATAAGACAACAAAATCGTATAATTTTACGCGAAGTCAACGAGCTACAAGAGTAGAAATGCGGATGGGGAGATCTCATCGTGGATAATGACGTTTCCACTTCTGCAGGCAATCTTCGATTTCGAGAAAGAAAGCTACAAAGCGTGAGGTGCCATCCAAACAATAGAAAGTCACAGATTTAGCGAAGATGCTTCGTAGGAAAGACAGCATCCCGTTTGGCCAAAGGTAAGATTTGGGATATTGTATTTAAAGAAACCGAAATACAATTGTACAAAAAGTAGACGTCAGAGTTTGGTCGTGCAAGATGCCATTTTTAGTTTCTTCTGTTACAATACTTTATCTCAGAAATATATATATATATA
Source organism: Ascarosepion bandense (assembly GCA_037127315.1). NCBI lineage: Eukaryota > Metazoa > Mollusca > Cephalopoda > Sepiida > Sepiidae > Ascarosepion > Ascarosepion bandense. The sequence continues at coordinate 8,440,816 of JBBBDQ010000488.1, forward strand.
TATCCGCAGACATATCTGTTTCGCAGTATTACAGCTCATCAGTATGTTTAGACACCTGTTTGCTTTTTTAGCCAGGATTAAAACCCGACTGCATTGTCATTAGTCGGGGATTCTAGCTCTGAGCTATGGGCGCTCAGTAGAATAAGGTAGACTTTTGGTGTGTGATATACCATGTAAAAATACGCCAGTGGCTAAGAGTGTTCTAATTCCTCACTGAATGAGCGATGATACATAGTTAAGGTTTATGTTGCCCTCTAAAGTGTGGTATTCGGATCAGTACATATAATGTTGTTATTATTAGTAGTCGTAATAATAGTAGCAGCAGTAGTAGCAGCAGTAGTAGCAGCAGTAGTCATTTATATATCAAACAGTTTTAACAATTATCATCCCAGAGTTTCCTGAGGTAAGGAATGTTCGGTTTTTTAATGTAGCGATATATTAAGAGAAGAACATATGGAAAAGATACTACAGTCGCACTATTGATGCTGTTTAGTTTCGTATTTATTTATACTGAGGTTTATTTATTGTAATCACTGAAATAAAATATTGTGTTACTTTTGGTAACAATAATAGTATTAGCAATATTCACCTTATCAATAATTGATCATTATTTTTATAATTCTTAATTTTATTTCCTTTCGTTCTTTCTGTCTATTTTTTTTTTTTTTGTAATTATCGCTAGTAATGTTGTTGTAAAATAGCATTTTGTCACGATAGATCATCTAGCGAAAATAATTTTTAAATTAAATTGTAGAGAATTGATTTGTTTTTTACATCTTGTCAACCTTATGTTGGTTATATAAAGTTATAATATATTAGAATATTTTTCCGAGTGAACATTGTATTAACAATGTTTGGCGAATAACAAGGATTTATGCAGATAAAACTGAAGAGAGATGATGAGTTTATACCTATCCTAAGTGTATTTGTGTGTAAGTGACTTAAACGAAAACAAAAGGAACTCGAACTTATCCCTCTGATTTCTCATTCCAAGTTGCTATTATACCATTCTCATATCCACTTAAATGACAGAAAGGATTGGGACACTTGAAGATTTTAACAGTACTTAAAATATTTCCCGAATAAGGAATGAATAATAAACAATTATTTTAGTACAAAAATTACAGTGGATTAATCGATAATTTTACACTAGAAACGAATACTTATATACAGAGCGTGTTTAAGTAAAATATGTAGCTATCGACCAGGTTTAGACTTCAGTCAAAATGTTAGATATACACTACTGGCCATAATTATTAGGTCACCCTACTTTTTTTAAAATTGTGTATTTCATACCTTTTTAGTATTTATTGCCAAGTGTATAATTGTAAATGAAAACAGAATGATTCTTTTTTTAATACTGCACAATAACATATAACTGCAATGTGATAGGTACTGATCTGGCGGCTCGACTGCAGCCACTTCCCCACTGTCGAAATGTGGCCTCCCTTTGTCTATTCTATTAGTACTTTCATGGCTTCTGCTCGGACGAACTTAAGTCACTGGTGCCACCTCAACAGGTGTTTACTCGTGCAACCAGACTGGCAACTGGGTCCCACCCATTCACAGTCAGGTTAGCCAAATGCAGACGACAATTCTACTCCTGCAGCTTCTTCTCTCGCACTTCCCGTCTGTGGAACTCGCTCTCATATTCTTGCTTTCCTGATGGCTACAACCTCCAGAAATTTACATGCAATGTCAATACTCATCTATTAACCACTGGACTCTAGCTCTCTCCCCACCCCCGTATATCCTTCCCTTTCTCTCCACCTATGTATCTGTCATCGCACCTGCATTCTCAGCTTTCTATTGCTCCTTTCTAACTAGTTTGTACTCCTCACTCTCTTCTAATTAATCTTTTTACAGTTATGTAGCCCCCAGCTCATCAGTAGCATTTCTGCCTTGCTCGAGGTGAAATGATTAAAAAACAAAACAAAAATTACATGTACATCAAATGAATTGTTCAGTTTTTGTGCTCTCTTCCCCAAGCTAGTTTATTTTTCTCACTGGCAGGCCAAAGCAAAGGTTTCCTGGCTGCCTTGTAAAATTTTGCAAAGTAATAATAACAAAAGAATCATTCTATTTTAGAATTATCCACTTGGCAATAAATACTAAAAATAGTATGAAATACATCATTTAAAAAATAAACTGGTGTGGTCTAATAATTATGGCCGGTAGTATATGTTCGGTTTATACTGAGGTCAAAAGAAAAAATCTTTGCCCATCTTGCACTAGAGTAAAAAACAGGAAGACATTGTTACAGTTTAGACTTGGAGAAAAAATACACTGACCTATACTATTTATATTTGGACTATTGTCCATATATTTGTTACTATTATCAAAACATTTCGCTCGTTGTACGCTTCGGCCTTCTTCAGATTTATAATGATCTGCTTAAGATACGGGACAATGACCTAGTGGATTAAACGTTGGCTTAATAATTTCGTGAAATTGCAGTTCAATCCTTGGATCGAGTAGTGTGTACTCGAACTCGGTTGAAACGGACGAACGCTAACCGAGGAGTACTAGAAATAAGCACTAGACGGTATCGCTAGACATAAGCAGTGAAGCGGGAACAGTCATCCCTGAAGATTAAATCATTTTTCGGTTCAGTATTCTTTGTAGGTTGCCCAGATCAGTATACACCCGAAGGCAACCGGCGGGCACAACGTTGTAATAATTACGATAGAGACGGGAACAACAGTTCAGATATAATTACTATAAAGAATGATAACTCCTCATTCCAGAAATTCTGACAAAGTAAGACATAGTTCCGGTTTACATATGAGGTAGACATAAGGTCTTGTTTACACATAAAATAAAGACAGAGGTCAGGTTTACATATGGCTGGTTTGAACATGCGGTAGACAAACGGTCTGGTTTACACCTGAGGTAGACACATACGTCTTGTTTACACATGAGGCAGACACGTACGTCTAGTTTACACACAAGGTAGACATACGTCTGGTTTACACATGAGGTAGACACAATGTATCGTTTACACAGGAGGTAGACACATACGTTTTGTTTACACATGAGGCAGACACATACGTCTGGTTTACACATAAGGGTAGACATACGTCTGGTTTACACATGAGGTAGATACATACGTCTGGTTTACCCATGAGATGGATGCAAATGTCCGGTTTACACATGAGGTAGACACAAGGTCTGGTTTACACATGAGGTAGACTCATACGTCTTGCTTACACATGAGCCAAACACATACGTCTGGTTTACACATAAGGTAGACACATAGGGCTGGTTTACACATGAAGTGGATGCATAGGTCTGGTTTGCAAATGAGGTAGACACATAGGGCTGGTTTACACATGAAATAGACACAAGGTCTGGTTTACACATGAGGTAGACACATATGTTTTGTTTACACATACGTCTGGTTTATACATAAGGATAGACATACGTCTGGTTTACACATGAGGTAGACACAAGGTCTGGTTTACACATGAGGTGGATGCATAGGTCCGGTTTATACATGAGGTAGACACATAGAGCTTGTTTACACATGAAATATATACAAGGTCGTCTTGTTTACACATGAGGTAGACTCATACGTCTTGTTTATACATGAGGCAGACACATACGTTTGGTTTACACATAAGATAGACATATGCCTGGTTTACATATGGGGTAGACACAAGAACTGGTTTACACATGAGGTGGATGCATAGGTCTGGTTTACACATGTGGTAGACACATAGGGCTGGTTTACACATGAGGTAGACACAAGGTCTGGTTTACACGTGAGGTAGACACATGCGTCTTGTTTACACATGAGACAGACACATACTTCTGGTTTACACATATGGTAGACATACGTCTGGTTTACGCATGAGGTAGACACAAGATCTGGTTTACACATGAGGTAGACGTATAGGTCTGACTTTCACATAAGGTAGACACAAACATGTTTTTCACTCTTGTCGAAAATGTAGACTAGATAGATTTACAATTATGTCAAAAAAGTATACATAGGTTTTTACCCGAGTCTGTAAGTATACAGCGTTCGCTTCTTTTGAAGTGGGGGCGAGCAGATCTTATCACGACACGAAGATTTATTTTTGTACCGATCTTCACTCTTTACTCGCTGACATTAACTAAAGATCAGAGTAAAAGATAATGACAATGGTACTTCTCTAGTAGCCTCTTTTTTTCTTAACCTCTTTGGTTTTTATTTCTCTCAAGTCTTCTCTCAGTCTACATATATTTTTTTCTTTAATCACCTCAGGCAAGGCGGGACCGCCACTATTGCGCAGGAGATTACAGTGGCAGAAAAGATTGGATACTGGTATTATTGAAGCTAGGATAAAAGATGAATGGTATTCAAGAATATAGAAAATGGAATCTGACGTTGCATTTAAATGTTTGGAGATATAAGCTATCTGAAAAGCGAGAAAACCTAAGGAGATTTCACAGGCTGGAGATACGAGAAAGAATTTGTTGTAGTAGATGTGGTGGCTACATTTAACTATTTCAACAGTAAAAGGGTGGGACCTAGATGCCAATCTAGTATGACACTTAAATCCAAGTAGTTGGCGCACCAGGGAAAAACTCGTCGGTGCAATTGCTATTAAAGTATTTGTAGAAAAGAAGCCACGTTTCATTGGTGAGAAAGTGACTGAAGTTGAGATGCCAATTCTTGCAATTCATTGCAGATCTTTCTTTAGATTTTCTCGATGCTAGCTTTTTCCACATTCTTTAGTTTTCTCTAAAATTCATTTCTTTATGTTCAACAATAATAATCACTCGTTTTCCTCATTTTAAGAAAAGTCTGTAGATATTGTTTCTAATGGACACACTTCGTCAAATGTTTTATTTCCTCTTTTTTAAATTTTGAAAGACGTGAAAATAAAGCTGTAGACGCTACGCTTTCTTGTGTTTATTTATGATACATATTTATGCGTTATGCTCTCAGTAAGGTTCACATTCAAAGATGACATCTTTTTCTTATTTCCTCCGTCTTTTCTTACTAAAATTTGTATATATTTGCACCTTTTATTTCTCACGTAATCATAATCGGTTTCAATACCTTTTTCCAAACACATTAAGAGAAATTTGCGAATTTTGAGCAGTAACTGTTTATTTGATATGGACTAAAGACCAGTTAAGTGCCATACGTGATACACGCTTGGGCAATCATGTTTCGAAAGAGATATAACTGACTGGGCAAACAGATTTTTCCGCATTAGGTTGCCATTACTTTCTATCGTAGACTGGTTACTAGCCAAGGCTATAGAACCTAATCTGTCCTGTTATTGAACACATAACTGCCAAGAAGAAACGAATGATTACCTTTCCTGTGGGTATTTGCGTGTAAATCAATGCAACGAGTTCAACTGGATTTCGAACTTCGATTTTTCGTTCTGAGTCGATATCCACTGCACCAAAATGAACCAATGATAAAAAGCCGAAAATTTTCTTCGGAGGATATTTGTCGTCCAGATGGGTAATCAAGGCAATGACAGAAAAAGGGAACTATGAGCTTAGAACGAAGTTCCTAGAAACATTTTATTAGAGAACTGCTTCGATATTTCTTAATCCAAATTGATTGTAGCTACAACGAAGAAATTTGGTTTTTATCCACTAAAGCCCGTGTTCTGAAGTCTTAGATTAAAATAACAACAAAACAGCAAAAATTAACCAACATTCAAATTATCACTATTTACATTTTTCGGAATTTGTCCTCATTCTTGTTGCCATTTCTACAACGTTTCGGCCGTTATATGCTGCGGCCTTCTTTAGGTGCTATGAATTTTGACCCGAACCCTTTACTGCAATCATTGTGGGTATATTATTTTCATTTCTTGTGTGAAGCTTCTTCTAGTAGTCATGAGCTATCTTCCTTTAACTTTCTCTAAGTTATTTATTCAACATTGCTGTAGCCTGGTATTGAACTCACAACTCAAATATCATTACATATAATAATTCATTCAATAAGAATATTACTTTTCTTTGATGAAGTCTTTTTAGAAGGGAATAACGTTTATATATAATGTATTTCCAGCTTTTGAAAATAAAATTAAAAAGACATCCTTAAAAGCAAAACAATACCTGCCTTTATCCTACTAAAACATCGACATATGCTTGAAAACCGTATCATGCCTAGCCCAAGTTGTGTGAATAAAAATAGGTAAAAAAAACTTTACCGAATGGTTGTACTACCAGGATATTTATTGTTATAATAATATCGCTCCAAGCAAGGCATTTTGCTGCCTCTGTTGTGTAAGGGGTTACATAAGAAGAAAGTTATGAGAAAGAGTAACGGGTTATATTGGATGTCAGGAAGTGGGTAAGAGAAGGATGAGAATACTGACGAGAGTAGAGTGGACATAGAAAGGAGCATGAGAGAGAGAATGCAAGTCAGTGAGATACGAGATGACTATTGATATTACATTTAAATTCTTGGAGATTGTAACTGTCGGGGAAGCAAGTAAACGGAAGGGAATTTCACAGGCGGGAAGTGCGAGAAAAAAGCTGATGGAGCAGAATTCGCATTTACATTTTACTGATTCTCCAGTGGATTGAGTAAATTCATATATAGAGGGCACCAGTGGGCTAAGTTCATCGGAGCAGAATCAGTGAAAGTATTTGTAGAAGAGACACAGAGAACCGCTGGTGAGAAAGTGACTGTATCTGAGCTGCCAAGTTGGGATCGATCACATTACAGATTCTCCGTTGGATTTTGTCTAGAACTCTTAGGTGGATAGCAGGAGCACCCGACCAGATATGGCAGCAGTATTCAATACACGGGCGGTTGGTAGATTTATATATGTGTATGATTGTTTCAGACGGGAAACACTTCCTGGCCCTACACAGAGAACCGACCTTCTTAGCAGCGGATTTAGCTATGGATTTTATATAGTCATTCCACTTGAGGTCTGTTGTGGGAGGCGCAGTGTTTTGCTTTTAAAGAGGCTGGACTGATCCATGCTAATGTGGGTTAGGTGCGATTGTCTGTGATGGTTAATAGATAGCAGCTTCGTTTTGGAAGCATTAAAATTTACGAGCCATTTCTTTTCCCAGTCCACCATGGACTGGAGGTCATTTTCAAGCTCAGCAGCGAGGTTTGCTTAGTCAGCCTCGTCAGATATTTGATCGAGGCGTGTGTAAACCGTAGTGTTGTCAGCGAAATATTTACCAAACATCCTGACCGAGAGATTGAATATAATAACCTAGTACAAGTTAGAGATTTTGTGTGCTTCCTTGTAGATAAGCATGATTTTATATTAATATGTGAGATACCAGCATATTTTTATTTATTTCATAAACAGGATTTACTTTAATATACGTAAGAGCGAAGCACAAACATATTTTATTTCGTGAGAGATCGATATATGTCATTGCACAAGATGAAATAAATTAATTTTCAACTTAGCTTCTGCAAGCCAATGTTTAAGTATCCCCTGAAATGTTTGCTAGTTTGATTAAATGAAATTGTTAAATATTTGATGTAAGTAACAGAGATATATTACGTAAAATCACAAAATACAAAAAGCAAATATACGAAGTAAGTTGATCATAAAATTTCTGCTCTAGATATATAGGTTTAAAATGCTGATAGTTTAACTTTTTCTTTCTAGCTTATGTGGGTAATATAGTGTAGAGTTTCTAAAGAGTATATTTTCTACTTAGTGAGATTGTTTGTAGATAATGTAGATTGTTCACAGGGAGTTGGATAAATTACTCTATTTTTTTAATCGTTATCACTTCAAGCAAGTTAGTAAAGCAACTAATAAACAAAGGGTTTACAGTATATTAAAGAATTACGAACAGAAACATTAATAATGAGCAGGAAAAGAAAAAGTAATCAGGTGAAGAGTTGACAGGTATTAATATTGTATTTAAATTTCTGCAGATTAATTTTAGCTGGAAACTGAAACAGATTTCCTCAAACGAGAAGTGCAAAAAAAATTGTGAGTATAGAAATTACGGCAATATCTTGCCAGCCTAATTGTAAAATGATCAGGTCTCGATGCCAGTTTAGTGTTGCCCTTAAATTAAAAAAATCTAGAGCTGAAGAGCTCATCTAAACAGCATGAAAATATTTATAAAAAATACGCAGAATAGCAACAGTAGAGCAGTGTCAAAGTCACCAAAGCCGAGCCACGGGATCAAGACCAATAATATTGCTGATTAATCTTTGGACTTGACAAAGAAGCTCAAGATGAATGAAAGGGAGTTTTTGATTTTCTTAGCAGCTTACCAAGCAATGGATTCAATATAGTCTTTTAATTTCATGTCAGCTTGATGCATTAGCGAGAGCAGGCACAATAAGTTACTTTTCTGGAGGTTAGCTGATGGAAGGCAGAGATGTTTATTTCAAAGGATTATTTGAAGGCGCTAAAATTAAGAACCTATCTTTTGCCCCCTTTAATGATGGATTTGAGAACGTTTTGAACATCGGATGCCATCTTGATCTTGTCGGTTCAACAATAACTAATCTAGAGAACAGGAGAAAGAAATTAAACATAGAATAGGTTTCGTAAGGAGTAATTTTTTCCTCGTAATTGAAGATACTACAAGAGCAAAATATAAAACTTAAGAACTTATTTCGTGTTCTTCAATAAACCTGACAGATCTAGACGCCTTTATAATGTTGACGAAATATCATCCAACTCTTTAGTTTGGTTTGCTTTACGACATGTCAACCTCAATGGATTTTTAAATGTTGACAATTGTTACAATATATGCGTATGAATAGAATATATATTCTTTGTAAGAAATAAGTTTCTAGATCAGGTTTCATTAACGTATGTTTTAGAGTAGGTTTTGTCTGGAGTCAGACGCATTACTGGTATGCATTATTTTTCCAGAGATTTACTGCTTGTATGTATTTTTTCACCTTCAAAAATGTATTGCTGGTAACATATTTTTCTACAGAAATGTATATCTCGAATTTCTAATATAAAAGTCTATTTTTCTACTTTTATAGTGTTTTGACCCCAGTTTAGGAGATAACTATTGACCCATAGCTGGAACCATAACAAATTCTACCACCCCGGATCAGGGTGGACCTGGGTACAACAGCAATTAAGAAGTGGTTCAATGCCTCCCACAATTTTTCAGTCAGACTTCCAAAGTACAGCATTCCATTTTCAAGCCTGACGTCAAACTTGTTCAGAAATATATAAACTATCGGTTGTATACTGGTTTTTTAAATCAATGATTAAAATAGGTTAGAGAGTTTTAAAGAAGATATTCTTTCATCGGATCACGAAGTGGCACTTTAGTTGCCAAATAACAGAAATCCCATCACTTGAAGACGTTCAGTAAGTGGAACATCTAAATTGAAGCAAAAAATAATATGATTATCTCGATGTTGATTTTCTAACAAAAAGCTAGTTATGAAAACATCATTAATATTAATAAAAGTGATAACAGCTTTAGCCTTTTGGTAAATCAAATTTGCGAACTTAAGTACAGTACTAAATTGGCGGATTAATCACATTATTTTACATATTAAATTTCTAGATGTAATCAGGTGTTGCGTTAAAAGTATTTCTTATCTTGCACTTATTACTTGTGGGTTTATCCTCCGTCATCTTGCATTCCAGTCAACTCTGATATTGAAAAAATTAAAGGTCTTGTCAATCGTTATCTTCTGATACCTTGAATCATACTTTTCATCGTGCTATCTCCTGGATAACATTTACCCGAGAATCATTAAAATCATTAACTATCAGTAGCTCGTTGCATTAACTAAGCTTGAGGTGAAAATGATCACAAAAGAATTGTTAACTTCAAAACGCTCTTTTCCTGAAAAAAACGTTTTAGATAAAAGATTTAATAAAATTCAAACGACAATAACGTTAAATATTTGATCGAACGAATGTAAAATGTTCCCTTGTAAGGAAACAGTAAATAATCGAGCACTGCTACTCTTTATAAAGTGAAGTTTCACAATACTCCTTTTCCTGCCTTGATAGATTTCAAAACCACTTATGCGGGTTTATTGCGGACGACATATTTACTCTTATTGCTATGAAAAATTAGAAAGTATTGTCAGCGTTTATGAATTAAATCAAGTGTTACTTATAGAATATTATAAGTATACTTATTATATGAGTCTTATGTTTAGCCTTGTGTTACTCCATTTTATTATAATATATATATATATATATATATATATATATATCCTTTGCCAAGCTTATTGAGAGAGAGACAATAGCGAGACAACGTCGGCTCAGTTCATTCTCTTTACTAATATTTATTAATCTTTACTACCAGTAACGAAAGCTCTCACCTCGTGTTTGCTTTTTTTAACATTGCCTTATTATTCATCTTTTTGGAATAATTATGTAGTTGAGTAGTGAAGAACACACACACACACACACACACACACACACACACACACACACACACACATATATATATATATATATATATATATGTATGTATGTATGTATGTATGTAAGTCATAGTGCCCAATAGAATTATGTTCCACAGTTAGATATTTACTGTAAAAAGTGCTCAATACAAAGTAGATTTGTATTGAGCGCTTATGTATATTCTCTCCTGTCACTACTAAGGTGGGGATAACTTGTGAGGAAATAGCTAATAATCATCTAAAATATTTTGCCGTGATTTTTTACGGCAGAGGTACACCCCTATAAATATATTTCCAAAATCTATAGACAAAATCTTCGAATATGAATTTATTCAAGAATTCAGCCAAGAAACATTGACTTCATTAAGACTAAATGCAAACTGAATGTACATAGAATGTGTTTAGGAGAGGATTTATTGACTGGAATATTATATGACAGCACCTCGCGCTGCAAGAGTGGATTGGCAAAACTGGCAAAATCTCTATTTTCCAACCGAATTACCTTCTATACAGTAAGCATAAAGCGCTATCAAATTAGATCAAACCTAATTTTCTAAATATGAAATCACCATTATTTCTGCACCAATTTCAACCAAATGCCTGCTCAGTATCAAAATCTTCGTTAAATTGATATTAACTACTTCAGCGTAACAATATGACAGTTGATGATGAATGAGCATAAATCGTAACAACACTTCATCTGAATAACACGCACAGAGATGTGTGTGTGTGTGTGTGTGTGTGTGTGTGCATAGATATGAACACAGAGCAAAAAAGTTCTATGACTAGATAAGAATCGCTTTGCTCCCCCTTCCACTCTACTTTTTTTTCTTTTCTTGCCCTTTACAACATTCATAAATTTAGCAATTAATCTTATATTCAAAGCAACCATAGAGGAAAAAGAAAATTCTAGAATTTTTGGGATATATATATAAATGCAGCAATTCATTTTAATTAAGTGAATCTTTGCTAAAATATTAACTGTGTATTTTTTAATGTATAATGAGGTAGTTTTGCAAATAAATATCATTTTTCTTTAATTAAAAAACACACTGCATATAGTGTATATTTTCTATTTTATGGAGTATAAGGTGAAACTGTCGAAGCATTCATAAATGCTAAAATTAAACGTAAATAACTTTAACACTTACAAAAAAGAGAGTGAATTCTGTATTTAAATAACATATACGGGGGTCATTCAATAAATAATGTGACTTTTTGGTATAAGGGCTTCTAATACAGATAGAAGCTTTTTAATTCAACGTAGTCTCCCAGCAGTGTTACACAGTTTCCCTATCTGTGCACAAGCTTCAGTAATCCCTCAGCATAAATATCTTTGGACTGATATCTCAGCCAATCGCTCATAGCATTTTTGTCTTCGTCGTCACTTTCAAACCTCATGCCTCTCGTAAACACTTTCAAGTGACCAAACAGGTCTGAAGGTGCAAGGTCTAGGCTAAGCAGAAGAGACACTGCTGGGACAACTCGGTCCTCTTCTATTTGTACTCTGCACTAAGAATTTTTGGCACCCACACGCAGCTGACCTTCAAGTAGGCAAGGTCATCATGGACAATTTTCTGTGCTGTCCTAAAAGATAGGCTCAAAGTCCTTGTAATGTCATCCACTGTCACCCTTCTGTCAGACTGAATGAGGTAATTGACTGATTCAATCACCTCAGGAAACCTCACTTATTAGGCCTCACAGGCCTGTCTTCATCCTTAGCACTGCTCCGTCCTTCTTTAAACAATTTAGCCTACTTGTAGACATTTTTTGGCTGAAACACGTGGCACTATAAACATTTGACATTCTCCTATGAGTTTCAACTTGTTTGCACCCTTCAGCAACCAAACACTTGATAAGTGACCTCTGTTCAAATCTAGATCTTGCTTCTTTTGTTAATCTCCAAAACTCTCAACATTTTTTTTCAATCTGCAAAAAAAATTAAATCCCTTTGAAAAAGAAATAAAGGATAAGAAAAGTAAGCTTCTATCAGTATTAGAAGTCCTTATACCGAAAAATTCACCTTATTTATTGAATGACCCTCGCATAAATCCTACAGTCCGACTTAAGAGAACAGATAACAAGCCAGTTCTGGATATTCAGACCAACGAGGCGAAAGTTCTGGAAGATTTTAAATGACAGCAATAATTAAAATAGAGATTAAATATTATTCGATGAATAAGTGCTGCAAAACTAAAATCATAATATGATCATAATTATTTTGTCAAATTTTGGTTAAAGAATCAAACTGAAAAATTATCGGTACTACTTTGTATATGAATGTATTTTTGCGTAACTGATTTATGTTTATTTCGACAAGATCATTTACAGACTCATACTTTCTTTAAATAATGTAATTAGTTTGATATATAGTATCGAATACACGCATATATAGAAAAACACGAAGGAAAAGATTTATGTGAATGTAATATGAACATTTCTTTTTTACTCAAAGCAAGGTAGTAAAGCCACTAAGATACATGTTCCATCGTCTCCAAAACCTCATCGTTGGTCACGTGCTCAGTTCATCGTTTCCTCGGCGTCTTTCTGTAAAACCACATTTCTACAACCTCAAAACTCTCTTTCATCCTTAAGAAGATTGTCCAACATTCACTACCATACAGAACTGATATCACAAAAGAATCTACCACTCATCTTTTTATGTTTTGTTTCTAATGAGATTCTTCTGTCTCTCAGTACTGTGGTTAGCTTTAGAAGTGAGTTCTTGGCCATGCCAATGCGTTTTCGGATCTCAATATCACACTTTCCATCCTCAGAACACTTCAGCCTGTCAGAACACTTCCCAGCTATTTAACTTTATTCAATTGTTTTAATTTAGTTTCTCCTTTGGCATTTTGGGTTCTTTTTGCTGATGACCATATATTCAACTTTCTTAAAGTTTATGGTCAGTCTTTTCTTCTTGTTTTTTTTTTTGTTGGTTTTTTGTTACCTTCTGTAGGAGGTTCTGCATTTACTTTTCCGTGTCTGCTGTCAGCACAGTGTCATTTGCATATCATACATTGTTGAGATTTTGGCCGCTAATGACGAATGCTAACAAGGATTTTATTTCTTTCAGAACTGTTTTGCTTTAAATGTTGCATAGATCCGGTGAGAAAACACATCCTTATCTTACGCCCTTTTCTATTTTTGTATATCTGCTGAATTCACGTCCTATCTGTACGCAAGAGGTTTGCTGCCAATATGCATTCTTGATCATCCTAACATCTTTTTCAAAAATGTCGAAGTTGTCGAGCATCCCTATCCATTTTTGTGGCGTACATTTATACTCATTCCGTTTCAGAAGGATTCTTTTCTAGTACGAGTGTACTGTCCTTTGTTTACGATCCTGTTGCTGAGCAAATCTTTTGTATTGTTAGTTCCTTTGTTTTTTATGCATATCACAATTATTTTTTGTGCTCAGTCTCTCTACTGCGGCAAGTTTATCATTGGACCACCTTTCTTTAGACTGTCTGAATTTTTCCTTATATCTATGTGTAGTTTCTTGTATTCCGTTCCATATCTTGGTATCGTTTTCTGTCTATTTTGCATCATGTCAAGAAATTTTTCATCGATCCTCTCATTTTTCTGCCGTTGTGCCTTTCCTTTGGGATGATGTCGCTAGTTGATATCACAAGAGCTACTCTTAGTGCATCCAATTTTGAGCTTCCGTTTCCAAGTTGTCCTTTGGATTTTGTTTTCACGCTCTCCGCGTACATTTTCTGCAAGTTCGGGTCATTCACGAATCTATTCTACAGACGTCTTAGTGCTGTATTAATTTTCTTTAATCTAAGTTTTGTCCTTAGATTGCATACAACTGGTACGTGGTCACTTCCGCAGTCACTACCTGGTTAGGCTTTGCAGTGAAGGACTGCGTTTCTTAATCGCTTGTTGATAGTAATATATTTAATTTGATTTTTTAATTTCTTCCCCTAGTCTTCTCCATTCCCATACTCTTCTTGGCTGCTCTTGGAACAAGGTGTTGGTTATTATCTAGTCATTTGCTGTGAACCATTGGACCCATTTTTCACCACGACTATTGCGGTGTCCTAGTCCTCTTGCGCATATAATTCTGTGGTCGTCACTGAGAAAGTCTTCATTATTGCGCTTAAATTCATAAAGACTATGGAACAAAACAAAGAGGTTATCCAAACAATTACCAAGACAATATTCATAAAAAAGACACAGAGCGGCAACCTTATTGTTCAGGGTATCCGCGGAACCAGATTACGACGAATAATATTGCAGATTCTTTTTTGGATATTATCAAGGTGCCCAAGGTAAATAGCAAAGAGCCAAAGGTAAATAAGTAGCAGAAATATTCTAATTATGAACGAATACATACATAAATACATGCAAATATACACATGTATATATATGCATAAATATATATATATATATATATATATATATATATATATATGTGTGTGTGTGTGTGTGTGTGTGTGTGTGTGTGTGGGCATAATAGAAACAAAATCTGTTTTATGTTTTTTTGCTTATTACTCATAGATATGTAGTTGCAGAGCGCGGTAATAAAATTGTTGTCTAAACTATGCAAAAATAACAATAACACTGACATCTCATTATACCATGATTACACAAAAATATCTTGAAATACTTAAGAGTAAATTTATTCAATAAAATTGTCATTAGCTACAACCTCTAGACAAATTCGAAATCTCTATCAACTCTTCCGTACAGTATTCTTGTTTATATCGGTGAATTCTGTCATAATCCTTGTCTTTAGTTTATCTTTGGTGTTACAGAAAGTTTTCTTGGTTTCTCGCTCAACTGCACCCCACATATAATAATCAGTCTAGGGTGTTAGGTGGCCATATGTAAAGGATGATGTTGTCGCAGAAATTGTCTGACAGCTATGAATAGGTTCCTCTGCTCGTGTGCACAGCCAAGTTACCAGACATAGGATCTTCCAGCAGCCACTCTTTTAACCCAGAACAGCACTGCCTCCTGAACGAACTTAATTTATTTCTCTATGTTGAGACTAAGAAACTTTGAAAATATAAATATGGAAATAATTTTGCAATCGCAAATGATCACTTGAACACCATGATGCTAACTGGTTATATCATCCAAATCTTTTCGAATCCTCACTACTATTTCCAGATTAACATCAAAACTATCTGAAATGTTCGTATTGGAGCTTCCTGACAAAATCCAAATCTGTACAGCATTCCGTTTTCAAATTACCTTTGGAGTGAATTGAATCATGGTGATCTTTTTCACTCAGATAGTGCCCAGCTAACCCTACTATACTTTACAGTCAACAAAATCAGCGTCTTAAAACGTCCCTCCTCGGGTTTTAAATTTAAATTTTACTTCTCCTAGATCTATTGCCTTCAAAAGCTGTAGGACCGTGTCTGTGCTGCGTGAAGTTAATACACGTGAGTGTATTTAACTTGACCGGAATTCGATCGTCTGCACTTCGATCCGCTACCCATTATTCCACCGAACCTACATATAAATATATTATATTTATATACTATGTTTATATATATTTACAGATATAAAAGTGCACACTAAGATAAACAAGAAGCGGCAACAATCTGCATGAAAGCAATTTTCACACTATTTATTTATCTAAATATTCTTTCTTAAAACGAGGTTATAAAGTATGTATTTAACAGTTCAAACTTTTGCGTCAGTTATGTAGACATTCATAAATGTGATCCTCCATTCAGTCAACAATAAAAATGAAAGGCCCATTACAAAATAATATTAAATTTCTAAATATCACAAGGAAAAGAGCATATGTAAAAGTGGACACACACATTAATATGGGAGCAGTTGATGGTTGTGCTAGAACAGGGTTTCAGTCATGCCTGAGGACCTCACCCTTTTCAGACAATTGGTTACGCTAGATAATTATAAATGAGGTCCGCCCATATAGTTGCAATCTAAACTACAAATGGATTCGGTGAGTGAGGAGGCGTCTTCAACGGGGATTACCTAGCCACCCTAGTAGACGGGAAATCTCAGATACGAGTGACCGAATATTAATTCTTTGTTTTGTTTTGTTTTTTTTTTTGTTATTGTCTTTTTTTTCATTTAGTATGATATGGAATAAATTAACATGGCTACTGATTAATGAATAATCGATTGACTCATGCGAGATGCTATAATAATAAAAACAAAAAAACAGAGATATATAGGTATTCTGAGATTTCCAGTCGTAATAAGTTAAATGAAACTATAACAGTATTTAATATCTGCTTTTACTTCTTTGACAAGAATATGCATACCGTTAACCATAACTTATGTAATATAGATGTAAACTATCGACTCTGTACTTCCTTAAAACTGTATGCATGGCCATCTGCAAAAAACTGAGAATGTCTTCATTATTGCGGGGATAATAAAGTTAAGCAGACACAGAAATTTAAATAACTGGGAAGAGTTCTAACAGAGAACGAAAAGTGCGACTCTGAGACCCGTAGGCGTATTGGGATGGCCAAGGTAGCATTCCAAAAGCTAAGCAGATCATTGAGTATTAAGAGACAGGAGAATATCGTTGGAAACAAGGAAAACTCTGCTGAGGGGTTAGTGATATCTTTCCTCTTATATGGCATCGAATCAAAGATGAATGTGATTCTATATAAAGATGTTGTGGATACCGTGGATCAAACATGTGAGAAACGACTAGGTTTTGGAGAGAATGGAAACAAAAAGGAAACTCATATTTAACATCAAGAAGAAATAATTGAAATTTCTGGGGCATATAATGAAGAAATGGGTTTAGAGAATCTGATACTCACAGGGCGGTTAGAGAGAAACGAGAACAGAGGAAAAGAGAGCGTGACATACTTGAAGGGCTTAAGCAAATAGATAGTAGAACAAGATTCAGGAGAAATAACAAGAAAATATACTAAGACAAATAAGAACACTTTCTTTCATTCATCTAAAACAGTACAGAAGAAAAAACCGGGTCATGATAATAACAAAGTATTCCTTCTATTTATGGACTGCAGCTGAACAATCATCACATTCTTCTAGCATTGATAGATTTCAAAATCGGTTATGCAGTCTTATTAGAGATTACACATTTTACCCTTTACCCACATTTTCTCTTAGGCGCAACCTTTCCGTTACTTTCTTCTACGACGCGCAGTGCTATTTCCCCTGTACCACTCACTCTTCTTTCCCCTGTGTTCTAATTGTGAGAAAAAATGTTAAGTTAAGGCAGCTTCTTTCAAAGATAAACCTATCATATTAAGAACCAGGTTAATAGAGAATTGCTATCAAATATAGACTGCAGTTGTTAAATCCTCACTTTCCAGCCTTGACAGATTTCGAAATCGGTTATACAGTCTTATTTTCCCCATTACAACCATTTTTCCTAAGGAGCAAATTTGCAAGCCAGCCGTTGCTCGATAGCTATTTTCCTCAAAAGTTCCACTTTTAGTCCCACCAGTTTAGAACCTTACTTCTACGGCTTCCTTTGCTATTTTCACGGTGTTAAGTTACCTATATTTTCTTCCGGGTTCTAACTGTACGATAAAAGTACATATCAGCGTTTTCCAAGATTCTATATTGTTCGTAATTCGCTGAACACTTTTAACTTTATTACTTAATTTTCTGTCCACCTTGTACCCATAAACTTAACCTGTTACCACCTTCACTTCTATTCATTTCATACACCACATTATTCATCCAATTATTTTTCTTCTAAGCCGCTTCATTCAATGGCTTTCGAAATTTAGCAACAAAAAAGACTTTTATATTTATTTCGCATGAAACAGCATAATAAGCTACTTGTCAGTTAACGCTTGATAGATAGAAAAGCAACTTAGAATTATAAAACAAGAAATAACCATTAAAAGAATATTGTCTTTGTAAAAAGAAAACATAGTCTTTGAAAACTCGTTAGAATTTTAAATTCTTTTAGCTTCTCTGAGAAGTTACTGTATCTGAAGTTTCTCTCTGGGAAAAAATTGGGAGGTTGGTGCATGAGTTTAAAGTCTAAATAAAAAACTGTTTAGCAAGAAAGAAGTATCTGAATATGATGCCAGAAATTTGTTTCACGTCCTAAAACTGCTTAATGTAAAGTCCAGTACAGAGAAATGGCAGTATAGAAACTAAAGAAACGTTTTGATCAGGTCATGCGTGTTTCATTCGTGGTTTCAAATACTGGAATCAGCGAGACTAATTTTTGTAGCATCGGTTTTGTAAAAAGATCATCGTTCCAAAACCTAAAGAAATAATTAAACTTGCTTTACATGCATTGTATTTTTCACACCATCTTCGGTCTATTGCTTTGTTTAGTGCAAATGGAGTTCGGATCAATAACTTGAAAGATGTACAAAATGTCAGTGCTACTGATTTCATTGTATTTATTTTTGATGAACATTATTTTCATCGTCTAGATCTTTTGCCTTTTTTATTACATGGTTCGTTTGCCGTCTTCAGACTTACAGAAAATTAGGGTTTAACTAACTTTAACGTTTTGTAACACTCTAAGTTCATATAAAATAATTGTTTATGCAAACATTTACTTCTGTTAAACACGTTAGTTTTTCTTTAAAACTGTTATATCCCAAGCTGTTAGGATGAACATAAAAAGAATGAAAATGAAAGAAAAGTTAATTTTAGTAAATAAATAAACAGCTATTTTTCATTCACTGTCTAAGAACAGCAAGAATTGCATGAACTGAAACGTGAATTCACGTGAATTCACGTGAGTGTCAGCTTGTGACCATGTTCAATTCTTCAGAAGTGGTGCTCTCTGCTTCACAGACAAGAGAAGTAACACAATTGTATTTTAATTAATCGTCCATTATAAGGGAAGAAAATTAGCTTCCCCAAACAAAAACTAACAGATTAAAAAAAAACTAAACTAAATTTAATAACTTAACTCCATCTTTACGTTGTAAATCGGTAACCAACAATACGCACGAGATATTTCCGGTGTAGTTAACGCTCATTAGGTACTGTTATAATCTATTCTGATGCTAACGCTTAGGTTATAAAAGAAATACTTTAAGAAATACTTGTCCCAATTTTATTTATATGAGCACATTCTACCAGTCTAATAATATCTGACTCATTTACCGATACTCTATCTTTAAAATAGCCATTTTAACCCAAAATCAATTATTACTTTCTTATCTTGGCTAGTGCTACTTATTCATCCTAACCTTGTTCAAATTTGTTACGCAGTCTTCTCCCCTCGGCAGCGCCTTTCATACAGACCTATTTCTATTTCAATACTATATCCATGGGATGCGCGATGTGGTGCAATCGATATCAGCTTGAAACGAGAAATCGGAGAGCTGGGTTCGAATTCCGATTGAATTTGCTGGATTAAATTCTGAGCAAATACCCTTGGAAAAGGTACAAATCTATCTCTTATCCCTCCAGCTGTGGGTTAAATAGCAAAACAGGTTCAGTTCTATAGCCTTGGTTGGCAACCAGTCTACCGCAGAAAGTAATGGCAACATATTGCGGGAACATCTTCTGCCCAGTCAATAATGTCTCGAAAGAGACATTATCGATCAAGCGTGTATCACTTATAGCACTTAACTAACTGACTATATTCATGAGAAATACTAAGATTTTTTAAATAATTTTACATTAAAGAAAACGAGGATGCCCTAGTACGCAGGGAGGGGTGTTTACAAAGAAAACACACACAAGTGAAGGGAAAAGACGGAGTATGTATCTACAACAATGAAAGTTGGGTCACTGTATCGTTCAATAATTTTTCTTCTCGTAACAGTCTATGTGGCACATTTATAAATCTACCATTCGCATGAACATTGAATACTGTTGCCATACCTGATCTGGGGTTTCTTCTATTCATTTCGAGGTTCTTGACAAAATCCAAAGAAGGATCTGTAATCGATCTGTAATAAATGTAATCGATCCTGACTTGGGATCTCGACTTCAGTCACTATCTCATCAACTTAGTGCTGCTTCTTTCTATCGTTTCTACAAATATTTTCATGGGAGATCCCCGGTGCTTTGACCGCATGAATTTAAGTGTGTCACTAGATTGGCATCTTGAACCCACCCGTTTACTGTTGAAATAGTTAAATGCAACTACCACTTCTACGCTAAGAGTTTATAACTCCTACTTATCGCCAGTGGAACTCCCTTCTATTCATTTGCTTTCCTTATAAATACAATCTTCAAAAAATTAAATGAAACGTCAACCGCCATCTTCTTGATAATCGTTTTTCTGTAATTCAACCAGTCCAGAGAGTTACTGCTAGAACATGCTTTGTCACTTACACGGAGTAGAATCAACATCATTTCCTCCTTTCATGTTGTGCGGTTTTATGGGAGATAAATTGTTTTAAACCCTATAATTACATTAACATCTGTCTATATTTCTGAGATTTACACTATTTACACTATACATTTAGTTCAGATTGTTGCCCTCATCTCGCTAGGGACACATCGTCTACTGGATAAAAGCATTACTTGAAATAAATCAAAAGTGACTTGACCAAAAAGTTGTGACTTCAATAGATGCAGTGAAGTGTTGAGTTACTAAATATGAAATATAAAAAAAAACATGACACGTGGAATTCAAACAATCTACACCCAGTGAACTAAATAAAGAAGGGGGAACAAAATATTCGCGAGTTAATTTAATAAAGAGGACAAAATTATATATATATATATAAAACGTCATGGCACATATTTAGAACAATCTACGCTCGGCGACTAAATAAAGGTTTTCCTTCGAAATTTCATCTGAAGAAGGCCAGAGCGTACAACAGCCGAAACTTTGTATATATGACAACGAAGACGAGAAAAACAATTCGAATGAAGTAAACAGTGTAAATAGTCTACAACTTCTTTCCTATGAACCAAACAATGTGAAAATTCTGGCTAATCTACCGACATTTTCATAGAATATTTTCGCGCGAACTACATTACGTTATTTAGATATGGGGTTCATAATAAATGTTTTAATGTCGATATCATAATTTTATTCAAATTAATTTACAAACACTTAACAATTTATATAATTGTAGAATGATGTCGGAGTAGTCACTATACAATTCACACAAGACCATCGTGGAATTGATTTGCCATCAGTATCGGCTTCCGAATGCAAAATTTCACACATGCATACTGTCTTTTCATCGTGAGAAAAATGTAATCCAAGTGTGTTTATATGAACACCTGCCTCGTGAGGTGTTTAAAAGAAAACCCCTCACACATCGCGGGCGGGGGAGGTTGCCAACACCTGGTTGCAAGAGCGCCCAAGAAGAGTATCGCCAGGAGGAAAACAATGGAGACTTTATCAGTGACGACCATAGAATTATATACGCAGAAGTTGACAATAATGAACAGGCGTTATACTGGTTAAATGAAGGAAATGTTTTATAGGATACTGCCGGTTAACTGAAAGAATTCAAGTAGTTACACCAAAAGGGAGGCCACTCAGTATTTTGGTAATAGTGGTATATGCACAGACAACACAAAGTACAGAAGCAGAAATAGATTCCTTCTACTCCATACTAGATTATTCCAAGACACAATGCAAATCATAAGAAATCAGAATTATGTGATATCTAAATGACAAGAGGTGAAACGTTTGGCAATTTTAGACTAAGACACCTGAGTAGCCGTGGTGAGAAATTGGTCCAATGGTGCAGAGTGAATGGCCAGATAATAGCCAACACCTGGCTTCAAGAGCGCCCAAGAAGAGTATGGGCATGGAGAACTCCAAGAGGAAAAATTCAGAAATAAATTGATTATATTACTATCAACAAGAGATTCAGAAACGTAGTCCTTTACTGCAAAGCCTATCCAAGTGCTGACTGCAAACTAAGGATAAAATCAAATGATTAAATATGCCTAACACAGCGCTAAGATTGCAGTACATTATAATTATGAATGACCCTAACCTGCAGGAAATGTATACGGAAAGTATGAAAACGAAATACAAAGGAAAAATTGGAAACAGAAGCACAAAATGGGATGCAATAAGAGTATCTCTAGTGACATCATCAAACGACATCATCCTAAAAGAAAAAGCAAGTTGGAATAAAAACGAGTCGATCACTGAAAAGATTCTTGACATTATGCAAAAGCGACAGAAAGCAATGACGATATATGGAACGGAATAAACGAAACTACAGAAGAAAATAAGGAACAAATGCAAGAAATAATGGTGATATGCATAAAAGGCAAAGGAATTAACAGGACAAAAGACTTGTTCAGCAACAGGATAGAAAGCAAAGGACATTATACTCATACTAGATAATGAAACATTCCTTTTGAAATAGAATGAGTATATTGGTAATCTATTTCGCGACAAGAGAGAGCAAACAACAATACACAAAAATACTGATAAACGAGAAATATTAAAAACCGAAGAGAAATCGGCAAATTTAAAATTGAATAAAAATAAAGCAGGAGCCGACGAAATTGTAATAGAGATGTTGATATTTTAGAAGGCTTTGGCGTAGATAGACTTACAGAAATAATAAACGAAGTCTACAACCGCAGCAATATATCGCAGGACCTATCGGTCATTCTGACTCCACCCCAACCCCCCCCCCCCCGTTTTCTTAACCCGTGTATAGAAACATGCGCTGTAGGCCCTTTCTTTCTCTCTCTCCTCCGATTTCAACTAGCCAAACATGGTGGGAGACTCGCCTAAAATATCTGGGAAAATTACAGAATGGAATCTTAATTTGTCGCGAAGATTTTTTGTTTAACTTTTTCAGTTTGTCTTACCTACCTGGTAAGTTGAATTCGGCTTTGTCATTTTTATTCTTGTCTGAATTTGTTTGAATTTGTTTGAATTTTTTAATTATTGCTACTAACAGAGGTACTATTTTGCTATTGTAAATGATTTTGGCTTTTAACTTACGTCTCGATGTAAATGATGAAAGGTTTTATTTTTCCTTAGTAATGTCGCTGATTGAAAGAATTTTTAAGGGTTGGGTCAGAATGAGCCACAAAACAAAACTCATCATCCGGATTCTGATGAATAGAGCGCGCAGCAAATCGGTGCAGAGATAAGACAAGAACAGTGTTGGTTCGTTAAAGATACTGGCGTAAATTATTTTCATGCTCAGAATGATATCTGAAAGAGCAATACAAATACAAATGCAGAAGGATCTTTATAGACTACTCAAAGACTTTTGACATGGGTACGTCACAAAGACTTGATAGAGATTTTTAGACAACCCCGATATTTTTGGAAAAGACCTTAGGATAATCAAGAATTTATATTGGCTGATAACCGCTTGCGTATGAACAGAAAGTGAATTCAGCATATGCAAAAATAAAAAATGGCGTAAGACGAGGATGTGTTTTCTCACTAGATCTATTCAGCTTATACAGTGAAACTATTCTGAGTCGTCATTATTAGCCACAATCGCAACAATGTTATATATGCGGCTGACACGGTGCTGATATGGTCATCAGCAAAAACAAGATCCAAAAACACTATTTACAGATCGAAGAAACTAACATAAAACAAGTGAAATAGTTTAAATGCCTGGGAATCATTTTAACAGAGGTTGGAAAGTGCGACACTGAGATCCAACGATGCATTGCCATGGCCAAGGACGCATTCCAAAAGCAAACCAGAGTATTGAGAGACAGGAAAATTAGACTGGAAACAAAGAAAAGACTACTTTATTGCTGTGTGATATCTGTCCTTCCGTGTGGAAGTGAATGTTGGACAATCTCGAAGATTGAGGAGAGGCTTGAGGCAGCCGAATGTGGTTTTACAGAAGGATGCTGAGGATACCGTGAACTAAACACCTGAGCATTGATGAGGTGATGAAGAGGATGCAAACGAGAAGAAAACATACTTAACACCAGGAAGAGACAGTTGCGGTTCCTTGGACACGCAATGAGGAAGGAAAGCCTGTAGAATTTAATATTCACAGGACGGATAGAAGGGAAGAGAGACATGGGAAAGCAATGCGAGACAGACTTGTTAAGATTGAGCAAATGGATAGCAGAGCGGAGTTTTGAGAGATATACCAAGAGCAAAAATATTGAGAGCAACTAGACGCAGAGACAAGTGGAAGTCCATGATCGCCTACGTTCTGAAATGACACGGCACACGAAAAGAAATATCGCGATATTGCAGTATATAAAATGTTATGTTATGAAGATCCTCGTTCCGTGTTATAATTTAATCTACACTCAGATTTCATTGCACAATAATTACTTTGAACTCTACTTCAAGGTTTACATTCATCTTCATTTGTAAACTATTATTAACACACACTTGTATGAATGTATATACGTATAGATATAGAGAGGGGTCTGAGTATAATTTTCATTGTCAGCAGTTATAAATGGAGAGATATACATTTGACTTTAACAGGATAGGCATTAATTTCTATGTCTTAGCAACAATCAATACTTTTCGGTGATAACACTATCAATGACGAGAGGCTTCTCTCTGTTTTTAATATATAGATACTTATTTCCGGCTGATTAAGTTTGGCTTAAAAGCCCATAAGAAATACAGTATTCTGAATATCGATTTTAAGGCATGTATTCATTTTCATTGGGTGGCTGATATAACATAAACTTCCACGATCCCTTTAATTTTATGGCGTGTTCATTGCAATAATAAAATAAGCAAACCTCGAATTTCACTCTCGTTTGTAACTATCAATTACAATAAATACGTTTTTCAATGCAAAAGCGGACATAGTCTAATAAAGGTTCATAGGCTTCTACTTGGTGTTGTTATTACCTCCGCCTTAAGACCGGGTTACTGTAATTGATTTCGTTTTTCTGGTTATTTATTTATTGTTTGTTCATGGTCAAAATATCTCATGACACCCTGAAAGGATTCGGATGAAACTTTCATGGATGATTGGCCTCGTGACTGACACGGACTAATTAGATTTTTGGTTTGATCACGTACGGAATAAAGTTCCTGGATTATTTTTCCTGTTTTATTGCTAAAATTTATTCTTGACCTTTCAAATGCCAAATACTGAATAACCTTCCCTAAATATTTTTAAATACGGAATTACCTCCCTTGTTTCGTTTAAATCAAGTATTTCATTTTGAAAGTAGTCGAATTCTTTTGTATTTTCATTCTTGAGAGTGGTCAAGTTCATTGCAATTATTTTTTCTCATTTTAATAATCATCTCTTGTTAACCGTTGAGATGATGTCGGTATTTCATTGGCGAAAGTTTGCGATTTTTAACTGCTCTTTCTAGTTATTGTTGTTATTATTATTAATATTATTATTTTGTTTATTTTTTTTTTCTTTTTTAAATTCTATTTTCGGGGTCAAAATTAGAGACTTAACATCAGAAATACTATCATATCATTTTCTACTGAAAATACTTGTAAAAAAATGAAAATTAAAATACAAAAAATATTCACATAAATAAAGTCTTTCGTAAGGTATGAGCTGCGCTTGTGATAACAATTTAATTTGTATTTCATTAAGACATGTACAGTCATGGATTTATACATTTAGTCTATCAGAACTGTTTCCCAACTAGATATAGGGACCTAACCACAACAAAATTATTGATATCTTCATGTGCCATTCAAATTTCAGTTTCAACGCCTTGTATTTCGATATTTTTTCAAAATGTTCAAAATTACATTACCGTCTACAGAAACAGTCACGTCAACATTAATGGTTTGGCCATTTAGTTTTCATATACCGTAAATAATAATAATAATAATTATTATTATTATTATTATTTTGTCATTTTTCATCATATTTCATTTTCTGCTATGATCGCATTACCTATCAAGTCTGCGGGAAGACATAAGGCAGGTCATGGTGTGTTGTTATGGCTCCATTTCATGCTTTTTCTTTCTCCCCTGACATCCCTAGTGTTACATAGACAAAGTTCTCCTTAGTGTGTGGGCTGTACTTAACAACACAATTTTTTTGTATATCTCTTAAGCTGGGGTTTCCAGGGATTCTTTCAATGTGTTGTTTTGTTCCATTTTTTATCATTCCAAGTGCACCTACTATCACTGGCACGATTCTTGTTTTCAATTTCCACATTTTTTTCTATTTCAGTTTCCAGGTTTTTATAGTTTGACAGTTTATTATTATTATTATTATTATTTCCAACAGTTATATGCCAAAGATATTGGAAGGCTATCTATTGCAGGACATTGAATGGACGCAAACCACTCAAACCTTAAACAACTTTCTCATTGATTCCGGGAATACATCAAATCACACTGAAAACACCGATTTCCATTTGATCACCAAAGTTAAGTAGCGTCAAGATTGGTCCGTATTTAAATGGGGGAACATTTGGTAACTCCAGCTTCCGTAAACGACCAACTACAATCCGAAATAGGTTTTGGCTTTAAATAACCCACAAAGGGTTGAAAGCTGTAAAATCAATCGACTCCGGTTCCCTTTTTACTTGATTCTCTCCATTGCCTTCGTGGTTTTATTCTTGCATCTTAGCTGAAAATGTGCAGATATTACACGGACGACTTAAAGGTATGGCCTTTATTTCAAGGAAATATATGCTGATAGGTTCCACCGATATAAGAACATGCTTCTGTATTTTTCTCTACTAATGAGACATCAACGAATGATTACATGTATAGATAACCGATGCACATTCTATCAGATTAATATATGGATGATATATACGCAATTAATTTTGTCCGGGGACATTTATGCCAGCCTATCCATATCTTTCGATAATTCCTTCTTTTGACTAATGACTTCGCTAAATTTCTTGAAGAATACCGGACATGGCGCTGTGACTTAAATTATCCTCCTAATGGAAGCCATTTTCAAGTTACCGACGGCTGCAAGATAACAACACGTGGAATAAATTCAAAGATTCCTGTTGGCAGGCAGCAACATAACTTTCATAATACAAGAATTTATACTAATAAAAATTTAAAAATTAATTGATTTGTTTTTTACGGTTTATCAACCCTTTTTGAATTGTAAGAATTATTTTCAGATAACAATGATTTAATACAAACGAGTCTTACAAATTAATCCATAGCTAGGGAGATAATAAATTGATTCATACATTCCTCAAGTGTATTTGTGAATATAACGAACACAACTAAAATTAGAACATGGCTCTCCTATTTTCCAATTCGAAGTTGTTATCCATTACATCACCCGCACCCACTAAGCTTAGAGTATCTGGAATAATCAAGGGGTCACCCATTTTGGTACGGACTAAGCTCGACGCTGTTTAACTTCTATGATCATGCATGAACTGGTATTTTAACGTGATATCATCTTAAGCCCAATAATAATTCAGTCTTTTTAATCATTTCACCCCAGTAAGGCAATAAATCCCCTCTGACACAAAGGATTTCTGACTTTGAAAGAATCTGAGATAAAAATATATAAGGGAGAGAAGACAATAAAAGAATAGGATTAAGAGACAGAAAATGACGATTGCGACTGTATTTAAATTTTTGAAGATCAAAGTTGGTTGGAAAGCAAGAAGTTGAAAGAGGGAAATGTGATATAAGAAACTGTTAGCATAAAATTGCATATTCTTCAATAACCAGACCAGATTTTACATTAATATCTAATGCAGGATTTATAAAATTATTTACACATGGCCAAGTGGATACAGACATTGGTTAATTGCAGTGACTTGACACGTGTATCCTTGAAGACATCAGTGTAATAAATGCAACTGGAATTCAAACTAGGCTCTCCGATTTCTTATTCGAAGTCGATATTGTTTACATCAAAACATACACATCATTTTGCGTATGTCTATCTTAAACGTAGCTGGGTTCATTTCCTGTTTTTTCTTACTTACTGATATCGTTCTCGACCTAGAATCTCGCCTTCAGTCACTTTCCTAGCGATGTGCTTTGGCTTCTCTTTTTTTTTTTTTTTTTAATCATATCACCCCAAGCAAGGCGGTAACGCCGCTGATGTGCAGGGGGCTACATAAGAGTGAGAAGATTAGAAAAGAGAAAACCGGAAACCACATCCTAAACAGGAAACAAGGGATGAGCCTCTTCACCTGTTCAATAGACGTGGGTGGAGTGTGAACCGGGCGATAGTTTAGTCTATCTACTCCAATTGAAAAAAAAAATGTGAAAAGATTAGAAAAGAGAAAAACCGGAAACCGCATCCTAAACAGGAAACAAGGGATGAGCCTCTTCACCTGTTCAATAGACGTGGGTGGAGTTTGAACCGGGCGATAGTTTAGTCTATCTACTCCAATTGAAAAAAAACAAACAAAAAAACAGTGAGAAGATTAGAAAAGAGAAAAACCGGAAACCGCATCCTAAACAGGAAACAAGGGATAAGCCTCTTCACCTGTTCAATAGACGTGGGTGGAGTTTGAACCGGGCGATAGTTTAGTCTCTTTTCTATAGATATTTTCATGGCAATTATTCTAATAAGTTCTGCTCCTCAACGGCATAAATTTAAGATTAGGTCTCATCGATTTACTTTTGAAATAACTAGATGTAACTGTAAATTATATTATAATAGTTTCTTTTCACGCACTTATTACCTATGGCAATATCTTCCAGTTTCTTGCTTCCCTGCTCTCTACACTCTACAAAAAATAAATGCAAGGGTAATTATCATCTTCTCTCTTCGTGCACACTATGTCCCCCCTAAATTTGTCTCATTCTTTTCTACTCCCTGTAACTTGTTTGCGCCTTAGGAGCATTGTCGCATTGATTGAGATGAAATTATAAACAAACTGACATCACTTCAGTATTATGCTATTTCCTGGCGTGAATCAAATACGACTGTTTCAATTTCTCGAGCTCTATCACTAGGTTCTACAAGTACACAATAATCATATATCATTTCTCCAAATATTTATTCAGCTTTTTGTAATTATATTTTAAAATAGAAACACCTGGATAAATATTCTTCACTCTCCACTTACCGTATTTAGATCAGACACCCTAGCCTGAGTCGGAAGACTTTTGTGATTTCATCTCTAAAATTGACTGTGATTTTGAGATTGTCTAGCTGAATCTCAGTTATTTAATTGGAGTAGATAGACTAAACTATCGCCCAGTTGACACTCCACCCACGTCTATTGAACAGGAGAAGAGGCTCATCCATTGTTCCCTGTTTAGAATGTGGTTTCCGACTTTCTCTTTTCCAATCTTTACACTCCTATGTAGCCCCCTGCACATCAGTGGCGATGCTGCCTTGCTCGGGGTGATATAATT
The DNA here is from genome assembly GCA_037127315.1 of Ascarosepion bandense. Lineage (NCBI taxonomy): Eukaryota > Metazoa > Mollusca > Cephalopoda > Sepiida > Sepiidae > Ascarosepion > Ascarosepion bandense. The sequence continues at coordinate 8,470,299 of JBBBDQ010000488.1, forward strand.
TTAAAAAAAAATTGCACAGTTCCTCGTTTATCGTATGTCTTATCCAATAATATCTACTTTCTATTCATTTTGAATCATTTTAGTAAATTATATTATGGTTGAATATTTCAAATTCATCTCTGATTAATCTGAATCTGTTATCCTACAGTGTTTTCACTCTTTCTGATAATTTATTTATTAATTTTAATAATTATAATAAGGTTTATGTGAGAGCAACACACCAACAAATGATACTGGGTCACAAATATAAGAAGTCTCATGTACCCATCAAGCCTCTAAGTCTGATAGAACTGTAACATTCACATCCATCACAAACTAATGTGCTCGATAGAGTGACAGGTTTTGATCAATTCAGCGGATACCTTTGCAGATAAGGCCAGTTTGAAATACCATCAGGGTAGGTAATCCAATCTGCTCAGACAGTCTCCAATTGATGCTGCTATTTAGATCTTACTACCAAGTCATTTGGCTGACCCTTTCTTCAATAAATAGATAAAAGCAGCCCTCTGAAATGCGTGAATCTTACTAATGAATAGATACATAGGGCCTCAGCCACTGAGAAATATGCACAATTGATTATGTGTAGGCAATTTAATTCAACAAGATAAAAATACTATGTATAATGAGAGTCACGTTGGATGTAGAGTGAAGTCATTTATTATTATCATTTGATATCTTTTCGACTGAGATTTTTAGGTCAGGTGATTAGGATCATATTATCACAGTTCCTACCTTCAGTTCAAATACCTTCCCCAGCACATAAGGTGTTCTAAGCCGCGCTTCCACCTGCGCGTTTCCAGTGATGTCAGATATCTCCAAGACTTCCTGCGAGGTATAAAGATTCCTGGAAATTTTTCCGACCAAAAAAAGGGACAACACACGCAGCTACTTGTTATTCTTCTCATATTTGCCATTTCAGGCTTTGTCATGGTTGTTTTTTAGTCTACTGAACCTTCACCGCTTCGATTTTTTATGTAGGTACTGCAACGGACATCAGTATCCACTCATGACAAGTGGTTTTCTTTTTTTCTCTTTTAAATAAGTCCCCCTCAAGAAAAGTATTAAAGCCACAAAGATGCACGGGGTTACTAGGTGTGGAGGAATTGTAAAACAGAAACTTTACTAAGGAGCGTGAACGAAGGAAGAGCAATCAGGATAGCAGCAGATAGCGATTGACATTGCATTTATAGGTTTGAAGAAAGTTGACAAGAAATCATGGAGTCGGAAGAGAGTTCCAGAAGTTATTATTATTATTATTAATATTATTATTATTTCTGTCTATATTTTACGGTTTTTATACATGTCTATTCTTATAGAAAAGACATCTTAATAAAAAATGAAGCTTATTTTATATGGTAATTCTTTTTAGAATTCGTGCAATTATAAGAAAACACGACCATTTACCGTTATTGATGTTGGTTTTGTTTGGAATATACTCCTTATCGCATTATTTTATTTCCGTCTTCATAATTCCAAGTATAGCTATTGGTACCGATTTCGTACATTATCATCAGTTGGCAATTAAATACCATACAAGATTTAGGCTTGGCGATCATGTCTCGAAAAAACATTACTGCAGACGATTTTCCTGCAGTAGGTGGCCTTTACTTTCTGCGGTAGACTGGTTGCCAACCAAGTCTACAGAACTTAAATTGTCCTGCTATTTAACCCACAGATGGATTCGTACTTTCTTCAAGGTTATTTTCGCGTAAGTGAATTCAACTAGAATTCGAACTCGGCTCGTCGATTTCTAGTTCTGAGGCGATATCCACTGCATCACGACACACATCATCATGATCAGCTTATTCATCTTATTTATCTTATGTTCACAATTGTTTAAACCTTGTGTAAACCGTGTTATGGTTCTTTTTTTATTGTATATTCTGGTATTAAACAATAAATAAGAAGGTAACTGTATATATTTCGTTTCAACATAGTAGAAGAGATCTGGATTATTTTTATAACATAAGTATTTTTAACCATTTCACCCCAAACAAACCAGACGCAAAGGATTACTGTACTTACTATGACATTAAAAAAACGATAAAAGAACAAGAAATTTAAAGATCGACATTGCATTTACATTTTTGAAGATCAAGTGAAAAGAAAGAAACCGGAAATAAGTTCCACAATAGGACAGTGCGAAAGGAAAAATTTCAGCATAGAACTTAAGCGTACGTCTAGACATTTTAACTGTAAAATGATGAGTTTATACGAGAAATCTAGTACTACACTTAAATTCGTAAATTCTATGGATCAAATAGTAAATTTAATGAATACGATTACCATCAATTTATTTATACTAAAATGACAGAGAAACTAACTTAAGTGGGTGTGATAGTGTCTGAAACCAAAAAGCCAGGTCAGAACGAATAAAAATGGCGACATACCTTTGTATTCTATCCAGTATCAAGCATCTCTAAATATGTAACTAAAGCTTCAGATGCGACATTAATATTCAATTCATAGAGGTACGGTAGACTTTTAAGAAAGGTTCTGTCGAGAAAAATTGTAAAAGACGACGTAGTGAACCAACATTCTTTTACTATCAGTAGACTAAGAAATTGATTAATTTTATTCTTTCTACTTCTGCTCATTAAAAAATATTAGCCGAATAAGGAACAATGAATCATTCTTCGGGTGGTTAGCGTCAGCCTTGCTTATTGAAGGCAATAAAAGTTTCTTCCAGACAATTAAGAGAAGGCTGTTTTGTTTTGAGGACGCTAAAATTAACCATCGATTTTTTTTTTATTTCAGTGATGAAAACAAAAACCAAAATTGTAAAAAGTCGTTTAAATCATTTTTATTTTATTTTTACAGTCATTGTTTAGTATTTTCACTTTCTTATCTGTAAATGTGCTTAAAGCATAGGCGATTTCAACCCTCCCTTACATTTGAAAATAATCAACCCGAACCTTATTTAAGAAAATTCAAAACTCTTCCGAAATTTCACAGTTTACGAAAAAATATTATTTCATGTTATTTAATTTTACCTTTTCTGCAATTTTAATAATTTAATACTTGCTTTTCGATTGATAATATTCATTTTTGGAGCAAACAAAACATTACCATTAAAACCACTTTTTTGTGACGTGATCTAGCGTTGTTAATATTCAAATTTCCCAAAAAGACTTTGATGTCCTCATTCTGTTGCCGTGTTTTGCGAACACTTCTCTTTGATATGGCAATTTTCTGAAAAACACATCTGATTTGTTTTTTAGCAAAGATTTGAAGATGGATTTACAAATGCTATCAGATAGCATCGAAGGTGAACACATGTGACCAAATGTTGCACGCAATTTCGCATCAATTCTATCGTCTGTAATGATTCGCTTCAAATATATATATATATATATATATATATATATATATTAGCTTCAAAATTGCATATATTAGTTCACTACAAATTTAAACGGAAATGTATTTCTTTTTATCATTCACACATACACTAAAGCTAACGACTTATAAACACATACATTCATACATAACCACTCATGATATTCCCATACACATATTTAAAAAATAGTTCATCGCTTTAATACACTTGACACTTGTATTATTACGCATACATGCATAGAGACAGACAAACGTTCCTTTACATATTGATATTTAAAATAAACGTCTATGATTTATTACACATGACACGTGTCTGACTAATAGAATCTAGCCCCAAACAACATTTCAGTATATTATGTCTTTATTTTTTATTAAAAAAAAACAACTTTTAAGTTTTTTTCCTTTTATAAACACATTTTACTATTTAGTTCTTTATTATTCAATCACACACACACACACACACACACGCATATATATATATATATATATATATATATATATATATATATATATATACATATTGAGTTAATATAAAGAAACCTGCCACTTAACTGAGGAGAATCATATATATATATATATATATATATATATATACACACACACACACACACACACACACACACACACATATAGATAGATAGATAGATAGATAGATAGATAGATAGATAGATAGATAGATAGTTTTCGTTTAAGAATAATCGGTATTTTCAATTTTCCAAATATTTTAAAAGTCTTTTCAGGGCTCTATACAGAAACCTTACGGCAACAGCTAGTGTTCGGGCGGCGGCATCAATAAATTCGTCTTGTCTCTTTTGCTCGGCAACAACCACTCTCTTCATGTTTAACTCTTTCTTGGCTCTTTCTGTTTCCATACATTCTCAGCCAGGACTCTATCGGAGGAGCATTATTCGACATTATCTCTTTTAAGTCGGTCGGCGGTAAGCTTCTCTACGTTTCTTTATATCTTCAACCGGGAGCTCTATGGGGAGCGACCACTCTTTCGGTTGTGGCCCCTGTTGGGAACACCTTTCCCTCAGTCGTGACATCTCTGGGCCGAGAACCGACTGGACCCCAATTCAACTTAATTTGGCCCTTTCGGCTCTGATTTTTATACATGTCCCAAATTCTCTTAGGAGGTGCGTGATGGACACAGGGTGTCCATGCAAATCATTTTTAACCAATGAGATTACTTCCGCCTCCACATTTTGAGGAGGGGCTATATATTTCCTTTGGTTTAACCAATGAAGTAACAATATTTCTTAATGATATCATTTCTTTTCTTCTTCTTCCCGATTACATCATTTTTTTAGGTTTTCAGTTTTTCAAATGATTTCCCAGCAAATTCGGGAAGTAAGGATCTGACCTGTTTTTACAATCTTGTTTTGACTACCGCTATTTTTCACTTCCAGTGGCCGAAAAAAGCCCAAGGCTTCTGATCCAATTTCGTATAAACAAAAATATATTTTCCTTTCTATTCTCTTCGATTTCCAACTAGTTTTTTTCCAGATTTTAAAGTTTTGTAACAAATCTCTGTTTTTATCCCAACTCATTCTTTTTTAATCATTTCACCCCGAGCAAGGCGGAAACGCCACTGATGTGCAGGGGACTACATAAATGTAAAACGATTAATTAGAAAAGAGTGAGGAGTACAAACTAGTTAGAGAGGAACAATAGAAAGCTGAGAAAGCAGGTGCGATGACAGATAGATAGGTGAAGAGAGAGCTAGAGTCCAGTGGTTAGTAGATGAGTACTGACTTTGCATTTAAATTTCTGGAGGTTGTAGCCGTCAGGAAAGCAAGAATACGGGAGCGAGTTCCACAGGCGGGAAGTGCGAGAGAAGAAGCTGAAGGAGTAGAACTGTCGTCTGCATTTGGCTAACTTGACTGTGAATGGGTGGGACCCAGTTGCCAGTCTGTTTGCACGGGTAAACACCTGTTGAGGAGGCATCAGTGACTTAAGCTCATCCGAGCAGAAGCCATGAAAGTATTTATAGAAGAGACAGAGGGAGGCCACATTTCGACGATGGGGAAGTGGCTGCAGTCGAGTCGCCAGATCAGTACCTATCACATTACAGACTCTCCTTTGGAGCTTGTCAAGAACACTGAGGAGAACGGCAGGGGCACCTGACCATAAATGGCAGCAGTACTCCATGCACGGACGGATGGTTGACTTGTATATATGCAGGATGGATTCAGGTGGAAAAAAACATCCTGGATCGACATAGTGACTCAAACCTTCTTAGCAGTAGATTTTGCTATGGATTCAATATAGTGGTTCCATCTGAGGTCTGAGGACAGGGTAAGTCCGAGGAGGCGTAGTGTATTACTCTCCGGGAGAATCGCTTGGTCCATGCTTATGGGAGGCAGGAGAGGTTGCCTGTAATGGTTGACAGACAACAGCTTGGTCTTAGATGAATTGAAGTTGACAAACCACTTCTTGCCCCAGTTCACCACAGAGAGTAGATCCCGTTCAAGGTTAGCAGCGAGATTATGTCTGTCCGCCACGACAGCTTGCTTAATAGTGCGGGAGTATATTGTAATGTCATCTGCGTAGATGCCTACTTGGGACTTGATCTCATCTGCGAGGTCTTTGATGAAAATAAGGGAGAGCGTCGGGCCCAGGATAGAGCCCTGCGGGACACCAGCATTCGTGCTGTAGGACGAAGAGGCACTCCCATTCAGTACGACCTTCATTTTGCGGTTATTTAAGAAAGATTGGATTAGGTCAAGCAGGCGACCGGTAATACCATAACCGCGTAGTTTGCATAGGAGGCCAGATTGCCAAACCTTGTCGAAATCCTTGGAGATGTCCAGAGCAACCGCGCGAGCCTCGTCAGACTCATCAAGGGCCTGTAGCATGTACTCCGTTACGGTTGTTAGCAGGTTGGCCGTGGACCTGGCAAAGCGGAATCCATATTGCCTGTCGGAAAAGAGTTTGTGGGCGGTGAGATGATGAACTATTTCAGCATTGATTATGGCCTCGAATACTTTCCCGAATATCGGTAGAAGACTGATAGGGCGATAGTTGGAGGGGTCCGAGGGTTCACCACAATTCTTAAATACAAGAACGACTGAAGAGAACTTCCAGCATGCAGGAGAGCAGAAAGCAGAAAGGCAGTAGTTAAATAGTTTAGAAAGGACATGGGAAAGTTCAGGAGCACACCGCTTAAGGACTATCACCGGGATTCCATCGTCTCCACACGCCTTATGGGGGTCGAGTTTTGAAATGGTTCCTGTGGGCAATGGCGGCTGAGCAGGCCGGAGAGAACCACCGAGAGGAATGAGGTTTTAACCAATACTTTCTGGTGGGTATGAAGGCATCAATGCCAGCTTTCACCCATGACGAGACCTCAGAGGCACAGTCATCAACTGATAGGTCGAACACTTTTCCCCAAGGGACGTCGCAGAGGAAATCGCGAAAGGTATCCCAGTCAGCTTTTTGGTAGAGGTAGGAGGTCCTATAGGTAGGGGGCTCCTGGGGGGAGAGAGATTGGAAAGAAATACTCAGAGAGACTACACCGAGAGGGCAAAGCTGCGAAACTTGACAGGCGTCAGGCACAGAAGTGAAACATATATCTAGCAGTGAGGAATGACCCGAGGGAGTTTTTGGGAAGCGAGTGGGGAAGTCCACCCCTTGCGTAATGGATTGGGAAATAGCAAAGTTCATGGCGTTAATGCCCGCTGGATCAGTAACGGCGTTTTCAAGCCTCTCAGAGTGATGGGCATTGAGGTCTCCAAATACAAATATATGGGCGAATGGGTGATAGGAAATAGCCTTATCTATGTCGTCAGCAATGCTATCTAGTAGGGAGCAGTCAGGAGAGGAGGGAGAACGGTAAAGAAAGAATAGGTAACTAACCGAACTGAGGAGAGACAGGCGGAGACATATGTATTGGTGGTCAGCAGATTCGAATGAAGTCACCCTAGCTATGGGGAGGTGTTCGCTGACATAGCCACCCAGCCCATGCATGTGGACAGTGGAATCCTTCCTTAAAAGGGGAAGATAACCAGGGATGAGGAGGTCAGAGGAGGGAATAGCTGAGTTGAGGTTAGTTTCGCAGAGCGCAAGGATGTCAGGGGACTTTTCATGCAGGAACGCTTCTACACTAGGATAGTTAGTACGAATGCCCCGGATATTAGTGAAGGAAATGTTAATGGGTGTAGGTGGTTTGGATTTAACTGGTTTAGGGTCATTTCTGATTTGTTTAGTCATGATTCTGTTTGTAGAAAGGGACCTAGTGTAGAGGATACAGGCGGTCATTATCCTCGATCTGTGCTGGGAGGGAAACTGTCTAGGGCTGCAACAAGGTGTGGCCTCGGGGTTGCCCACCGAAAGCGCTTGCAGGGACACCTATCCATGCGCGACATGGCACTACAAGAACCCCGATATTATACAACTGTTGATCAGAGCAGCCGCTCTTGACGCTACGCAAGAGTTAGGGCTCCTAACTACCAGTCGGAAGCAGCAACAAGGAAACTGCCAATCCGGTACCCTCACAGTGATGAGCCGTTGCCACCAACCGGCCAGATCGCAGGAAACTCACGGAAGCACCAATACCAAGGTCTGAGAGAGAAGAGAAAGCCGGAAACCACATCCTAAACATGAAACAAGGGGCAAACCTCTACTCCAGTTCAATAGACGTGGGAGGAGTATGGACCGGAGGATAGTGTGACCTATCTACTCCTATTAAAAAAAAACACAAAACACAAACTTCCAAAAGTGGATAGTTAACTAAGTTTTAACTTAGTTAAAGTCCAAATGAAGCATGAACGCCAAAAAGTGAGAAAAAAAACGAAAAAATAGATTTAAGAAAGAATTCGTCACATACCTCACAGGTTTACACAGGAAATTTGAATTAAGAAAGTTTCACTCTTCAATTCTTGCTTTTCCCACAAATCAACATCGAGTTAAGCTGCTTGGTAAATTTGAATTCAAACAACAGACCATAGCGGGGAGGGGTAACAAGTGGCTACTGATACCTTGGCCAGGATAGCTTCGCATAACAGAATAAATAAATAAATAAAAATCCCAAACTTTTTTCCCCAAATGAAGCATGAACTCCAAAAAGTGAGGAAAAAAAACGAAAAAATAGATTTAATTGACAATAAGCTACGGAATCAACAATATTACTATTAATAATTGCTTTCGCTCCGTCGTATTAAACTAAGAATTACATTTTTTTTTTCACATGCTATATTATAAGTATCTTAGGCATGGCAATTACGGGTTATGACACACATTTTCGTAATACAAATTTACCGTAAATAATCAGGCCAGTAGATATAAATATATAATACTGTTTAATTAAAAACAGAATATCTATTTAAATACGAGTATCGATAAAAAATAAGGTCCAAGCAAATTATTTGAAATTGTCGGTTGTTTATAACCAATCTTCGTTAATCTTCGTTAATTTCCGTAATATATATACTGTTAAATAAATACACAGATACACATGTGTATGTTTCTGTTTAACAGTTGATATATTTCTATGGGGGCTGAGCAACGACCACTTTCTGGGTCATGAGACACGGGTTCGAATAACACCATGGTTGATTTTTCACTGAGGTGTGTATTGAATATATCAATCTTGGGAAGGGGGAAGTGCCTGGAAAAGCATAATACGGTTAATCCAAATCTTGCGTACAAATCGTGTAGCCAGGGCAGTTATAAAGCCGCTAATGGCTGCGGCAGAACAAAATCACTTGTTATCGTGACTGAGTATTTAAATGTACTGGTTTGTTCAAAAATGGAAAATTGATCACACCAGATTATGCACCTTCTCTTGAAATGCAGAGATACGACAAATTGACGTTTTTTAGTCGGAGCTCCTGAACACTTAACGTTTTACTGATATTTGTTCTTTTGTTTAAACGTAAATATAGAATTTTATTATTTTTACTGCTATTGTAATGGAATGTTTTTTATTATTATTTAATATATCTGCTTCTTTTTTAATGTTTCTTATTGATTAATCAACAAGTTTTCTTGTATATATTATTCCGTAAATACTCCGCTATTTGTTGTTGATATTGCTTGGAAAAACTTTAATATTTATCCTTAAAAATTCACAATAGTTGGAAATAATGCTAAGTATATTCTACAAGTTCAATAAATTATATAACTGAATAATATACAGATATCGTTCTTTGAAAGGGATTCTTTTTTATTATCCTCTTACTGTTATATTTTCGTTGTTTATATTTTTTATATATTATTACACATTTATAATTTATAATTATTAATATACATATATATTTTTTAAAATCATCTCACCCCAAGCAAAGCATTCCACTGCCACTATTGCGCATGGGGCTACATAGGGGAAGGTAAAGAGAAGGAGTGGTTAGACATAGGGAATGTCAGGAGGAATGGGAGCAGGTTAGTGTGTTAGGAGGTGTCTATTGACCTTACATTTAAACTCCTGGAGATTGTAGTCGTCGGGGAGACAATTATGTGGAAGGGAATTCCACAGTCGGGAAGTGCGAGGAAATAAACTGTTGGAGTAGAAGTTGCGGTTGCATTTTATCAGTTTCACTGTAAAAGGGTGGGATCTAGTTGCTAATCTACTATCTCGTGCAAATTCGTATTTAGGGGGCACCAGTGATCAAAGTTCATCGGAGCAGAAGTCGAGAAAGCATTTATAGAAGAGGCACAGGGAAGCCACGTAGCGCCGGTGGGAGAGAGACTGCAGGCGGTTTGCCAAGTCGGTATCTATCACATTACAGACCCTCCTCTGAACCTTATCGAGAAGCCCGAGGAGAATAGCAGGAGAATAACAGATATGGCAGCAGTATTCAATGCACGGGCGGATGGTAGATTTATATATGTGCAGGATAGATTTAGACGGAAAAAACTTCCGGGCCCTGCACAGAGAACCGACTTTCATAGCAGCTGATTTAGCAATGGATTCGATATAGTCATTCCATTTGAGGTCCGCTGAAATATTTACTTTTATTACTTGTTTTATTACTCAAACATCTTTTTTTAAGAACATTTCCCTGTAATTTTATCATTTAATGTCTGCAAGTAACACTTATAATTTAATATGGATGGGAATATTATTTAAAGTTTGAGCGTTTCGAGCCTTAACGTTTTATTTAACGGTTAAATGTATATTTTATTTAAGTGGTGAATTTTTTAACGTCATAAGTTCATTTTGAAATGTTTATTACCTCCAAGTTTCTTATTTAATGTTTGCAAGTAACAGTTTTAATTTGGTCAAGGAAAAATTTTAAAATTTGAGCGTTTGGAATCTTAACGTTTATTTTACTTGAATGCTAAATGTTTATCTTATTTGAATATTAAATTTCTTAATGTCGTAAATATGTTAATTTTTTGTGAGATTGATAGAATAAATTCATTAATATTTGGATATTTATTTTTTAATTATTTTATATTTTTCAGAGGTATTGCATTATCTGTTAATTTTTTAATCCTTTCTACTATGTTTTTCTGGATCATGTTAATATAATTTCTTTTTCATTAGAAGTAAATAGGCTGTCCTATCGCCCGGTCGTTACTTCTTCCTTTGAACAAGAGTAGAGGTTCATCCCTTTTCCTTTGAACAAGAGTAGAGGCTCATCCCTTGTTTCCTATTTAGGAATGAGTCTCCAGTTTATTTCTTATTCTCCTTGTCAAACAATATGGCTTCCCCTTTGCCCTGTTAACCGCTGATATGTTCTGACCATCACTGAATATATATACCAGACTTGATTGGGACAGCGAAACTAGAAGTGTTGCTCTTGATATCTCGAAATAATTTGAAGGATTTGGCATGCTGGTATTCATTGCAAGCTCCAAAGCTAGGGTATTTATGAACGATTGTTTCATTTAATTCAATCATTCCTATCAACTCGTGAAATGAAGGTTGATTTTAACGGGCAAGCTTCAAGAGTCTTTCATAAGAATGCGGGCGTTCTTCAAAGCTCTATCCTAGGTCCTACGCTTTTTTTTATCTTCATCAATGATATTCCCGATGTAATCAGTTTCTCAAGTAGGCATCTATGCAGGTGACATTACAATTTATTTACGCCTCAATAAGAAATCTGCCAAGGCTGATAAAATAAACCTGGCTGTTGCCCTTCAAAAAGACCTAGGATCTGTGATTGAATGAAGTCAGGAAGGGCTTGCAAAATTTAACGCCTCCAAAACGAAATTGCTGTCTTTTAACTAATATAAAGAAACTTTCTTGCCTACCATTAGAATGGATAACACTAAAGACCGAGAGAGGAACACACGTCGCATTTTTGCACTTACTCTTTCAAATGATCTGAAATGGAATGGCTACATTGATTTCGTGGCTGCATCTGCTGCTAGGAAGTGCTGGTCACTGTGTCGGACCAGGGAGTATTTTTCGTCGGAATTATCTTACTCATTTATAAATCTACCATTGGCCTATGTATTGAATGCACTTAGCAGATATGTTCGGCTGCTCCAGATATCCATCTTGAGGTTCTCGCAAAATCCAGAGTAGTGTCTGCATTATAACTGATGCGGACATAGGAGCTCGGATTTTGTTACTTTCTCACCGACGTGATATGACTTCCTCTTGTTGTTTTTTTCTACAAATATTTTTATGGCAACTGAAATGTTCTTTTTCCTTGATTCTCCGACCACATGTATTTAATCGTGCGACAAGATTGGCATCTAGGACCAAACCTTTACCGTCAAAATTAAATAAAATCTCCTCTTCTATTTGAATAGTTTTTTCTTGCACTTCCTGCTTGCATACTTGTTACAATCTTCAAAAATAAATGCAACGTCAGTTGATACCTTTTATCTACTTGATTTCCATTTATCTTTTATCTTTTCTTCGATATACCCTGTCTCTTGTTTTGTTTTTTTTTTGTTTTTTTTTTTCTCA